>VXBB01013296.1:144290-170888 GCA_013399915.1 Illadopsis cleaveri
TTAACAGTCCTGTAATTCTGAAACAGCAGTCCTGGATAGAGCCCTGCCATTAGAAATGCAAGCCCAGGTTAAAACCAATGACAAGCATTACAGAAATTAGGCCAAGTAGATTTGAGCTTCAATCAACACAGGTAGAACATCCCTTTGTGAGTCTATTTTTCAGGTAACGTTTCTTCTGATGTTGTTTTAATATGTGAACACTGCACCAAGTTCAAATTTAGTGTAGTTTGAAAGCATCTGCTGCTAAGTCCAACAATGACTGCAAGAGGACTACACATAGTTTTATTCAATTACACTATTGAAAAAAATTTATTTGAAGACATCTTTAAATCAGTAACATTAACTTGGTAACCTAGTACTTAAAAAAACCCTAAAAAACCACAACCAAAACAAAGCAAAAATGTCAAAATGGGACTTATCTGATGCTTTTAACCAAGCAACTGTGCTTCACTTCTGCTTATTTAACCTTTTTGTTTACTAGAATTGAGTCAGCCTTTTGAGATTTTGGATGTAACAAAGAACACTAAAACTACATTCTCCAATACTTTAATCCCATGTTTATAAGCATGGCAGAGCTTAACGATGAACCACTTAAAAGAAAAAAAAAAAAAATCTGCAAATCTGAGGCTGGCAGACCTGTAAACAACAACAGCAGAGTGCTTTACCTTCTTGTGATTCTTGTAAACATTTCTGTGGGCAAATCCCTTTCCACAAAGCTTGCATTTATAAGGTTTATCTTCACTGTGTATTATTTTGTGTGCAGTCACTTGATCAAGTCGTTTGAAGGACTTACTGCAAACCTCGCAGGTGTAGGGGCGTTTTTCTGCAGAAAATGAGTGGGGGACATTTAATCTCCTGTTTATACAGGGGGAGAAGATGAAAGGCAGAGACAGTCATCTCCTCAGAGAGATTTCTGCAATTAAGTCAACCCAATTAAGATTAAACCAATTAGAAAGACACCTAATGCCCTTTATGTTAGACAGTTAAGTCGCTTCACAAAAGATGAGCCACGGTGTATCTCAAGAAATTGGCACATTCTTTGCAATACTCATTGCTAAAACTAAACTCTGATTAATTAGCTTAAATCAAAAGAGAATGACTTCAAAGAGGAAAACTGTGTTTCCAGATTACGAATGTGAAAGAGGGCATGACAGTTTAAATGTTTTAAAACTTAATTAACAATATACATATTCGCTTCCAAACCCAGAGGTTCCTATGCAAAACGCCTTTATGCTTCCACTGGTGACTACAACTTAACTGCACTAATGCTCATCCAAAAGTGTCAAAAGAAAGCCAGGAGCCTCTGAGATACAGATTATGTTACCAGAAATGAGCTTTTGCTGTGGACTGATACCAAGAAAATAGTTCAACTCTAAGCCTGTGCAGCTGTAAAAACCTGCATTTGTTTAAATGCTAATGCATTTGACAGAACAATGTTTGTGTTTCCATTGTGTTGCTTGATGCTTCCAATCACTGGTGAGGGACACAGAAAATGCTGGATTTGCAGTGACCAGAAATCCTGGCAAAGCCAAGTCGTGCCACACTGCCAAACCTACAGATGGGACATTCCCTGCTCACAGAGGCCTGGTGCTGGCACAAGGAAACCTTTGTGGGTGCTCTGTGGAAGGGTTGGCCCATGAGCTGCTCTCCTCTGACCCAAAGCTATGAGCCCACTAACACATACACGGATAAACAGGAAAACACAGTGTGCAGCACAGATCACTGACAGCACACCTAGCTCCCAGCCTCTCCTCAGGGTAAAACCTCAGGCACTGTTTTTTCACCTCCTCTCTAAGCCATGTAACAACCTTTTGCCCCACGCCAGCTCGCTGACCTCCTCTACCCCAGCTAGCACCACAAAACAGCTCGACAAAGCAGCAGCAGGAAGACTACACCACTCCACTTGGAATTTCGGAAGGCTTAGAAAGACTGGCTTAGACAGTTTCCTTGGAACCTGAGATTGGCTTGCTCAGCTCAGGACAGCAAAGATTTCACTGAGCCTTCCACAAGAAACTAGGTAAAACTCCACATACATGAAACACACATCCACACACATCCAGCTCTGTGTCATTTCTGTGCCTTACCTGAGTGAGTGATCATGTGGCGTTTCAGCTGGTTCGCAGAAATGAATTTCTTGTCACATTCTTGACACTCAAAGACCTCATGGACCTGCAAAATGGATTATGATAACTAAATGTGTGTCTAAAACAGGACCATACCTCTTACATAGACAGAAATTCTCTAACAGAATGTAGCTACTTATTGGCCAGTAGCTATACTAACACTCAAGAATATTCTGAGATTTCCCCCTTGCTTGTCTCTTGCTGAAAAAACATCATCTCCCAAAAAGTAAGAATTCATAATTGCCAACAAAAAATCATCATGACAACTATACTGCAAGTTTAGTTCCTGTTCTGTTCTAACTACCAGATCTATTTAAAATATCATTATTAGGAAAGCATTAAAAAACCAAGTGCAGACTAACGTGGCAGGACATTTTCTTCTAGTCAAGGCACATGTAAAAGTAACACAGAAACCACTTCATAGCTTCAGTCAGAATTTTAAAAAACAAGTACTATCACACTCTTGCAGGATTCTTGCTCTTAAAAGCTTTTAGAGACCAGACAGTGGAGGGGCAGCACTGTCTCAAACTACAAATGCAGTATTTTCAACATCACAGCACATTACAGCATTTAGGACTAAATGCTGGAAAAACAGGAGGCAGTTGAGAGCAACTTCTGGTAAATAAAAAATAAAGATTGCCCAGTATAGCAAAACGCTGCTCAGTGTTAAACAAAAAGGTCAGAAATTAACCCAAAAGAGATGCTTGGAACTGGCAGGTAAAAAAAGGGGGTCAGGAGTCAGGAAGCAGAGAGGATTTTTAACTGTGACTCTACTCACACCAATTTTGCAGGAAGTCCAGCTCTACAAAGTTTAAAAATTCAGAAAGACTCAAGGGTTCTTCATACACACTCTCAAACTCTGACCAAAGTAGGATCTACATTGGTTTGGTCCCTGGGCAGACAGCACTACAGCTGAATGGAATTGTACAGGTCCAGGTAAGAAATCTGCTGAGACATCCAGAAAGGCACCAGCACAAACCAGTCCTACCAGTGACACACAAAACCTGCATTTCCAAAGCCAAAAAAAGTCTGACTGCCCTACGCTCAAAGGTGTCCTTAATCTTCTTTCTTAAAAGAAGAATGAGCTGCTTTACCATGAAAACACGTGCTTACAGCAAGAGTCAGAAGCTCAGCCCACAGCTGTACAGGCAGCAAAGAGACTCCCCCAGCCCACCTACAAACACTGGAAGTGCAGCACTGCCAACTCTGACTGGGAAAAGAGACCAGCAACCCTGGGATTTGTTGGAATGTTTCTTCCCTTTCCACTGCAGAACAGTGGAGCATCAGTGGAGAGGCCTGGCAGCCCGTGCTACTCACATGTACTGGCTCACTTTGAAATTTGAGTCCCTGTGAACAATTCAAATCCAAAATATGAGATCCTTATATTGAAAGGAATCATCTAGCAGGAATCTGCATCAGTGAAGATAAACAGTCCCCTCGCTTTTCTCCTCATTATTGTCATTGTTGAGTGACTGAACTTTGCATTCTACTCAAACTTCAGACCTCAGTATCAGAATACAGTTAGTTAAGGCACAAGCAGTGCACACGACACAGGAAGCTAAAAATGAGTTTAAATCTGACATGAAAGCTACAGATGTGAATGACCATGTCTTCAGAAAGTAAACATGTATCAATCCCCTACAGCCATCCTCTTTACCTCCTTTCTCTGTGCTTGTCAGACTTTTTTCTCTTTCTGTTGTTTGGGCTTGTTTTCTGTTATTTTTACCTTTTTATTCTCTATTTTTATTTCTTTACATTAAAATGGGTGGGGAGAAAATCTGTCTCTCCTGGTTTTACCTGTTGTTTTCTTACTGGTTTTATTGCCTGTACGAATGTTTTTGGCAATGCTGATGATCCTGCCCCACTTGCTACAAAAGGAAATTAATTCAAGCAAACAAACAGCATGAGTACTACTGTGTGCAATCTCCTTCACAACCTGATATAAGTGTGTAAATCTGGAATACCCATTTTCTGGATGTTTTAAAAGAAAAGCCAATCAAGAAGAGCAAAGAAAGTTTTATGCACAAAATCTTCACGGTGATTCTTAAGGTAAGTGCTCAGCTGACATGATCAATCCTATTTGAGAAACTTGTGTGCCACAATGTCTGCCCAGAATTACAACTACTGAAACAGAAAAAACATCAAATAAAATGGACACACTGACCAGGATATTTTGCCTTCTAAAGGCCTGATGTGCACAACCTGTGCCAATGTGTAAAACCTCTAATAAATAACACGTGGCAAGGCACACCATGATAACAAAATATATCCCTATTAGACAAGAAGTGCAGGGTATATTAACACAAGCAAGGAGAAAAACAAACTAAAAAGGAGGGGCCCCACCATTTCCTTTGCATATTTTAATTGATATCATTTATATCCTCAATGGATTCAGGTTATAACCAGGGCATTATGAAAGACTTACAGTTAATCTGATAAACAGTACAATGCAGCTTTTTGCAAAAACAGATCCTCCTGGGTTTTAGTGATTTATCAAATTAATCTTGCAGGGACTTCCTTTGGGTATGATGGATTCAGAATCTCATATTCATCTGTATTTCCACATGAACACCCTTATTTCTAATAGATGCTTTTCCAACTGTTAACCCCTCTTGTTCTGGTTATAAAAGATTATATGCATAAACAAAAACATTAAAATTCGGTTTGAGGAAGAATTTTTTTTACTACTGCGTAACTACAACAGAAGTAACTCCCCTAAGTGGTATTTCAAAAAGCAGTAAGAAAATTACTATGTTTTGTACAAAAACTGAAGGCTCATGAACCTATTTTATGGTCTGTGTGTATGCTATGATTACATAACACAGTGTTTAAGAATGCTGAAGAACAGCAGGCAACTCTGACTTAATGCTGGAGTGCACAAACATATCAGCATTTTGTAAGAGATGCACAAAAAAACTTTAGGGAGACACTCGGTTTGAGCAAGTGTGACTACAAAAATAAACACCCAACTAAACCAGGTTGGCTTTGTAACCATGAAAGAAATCACCCAAAGGCTTGCATTACAGCAGCTTTCAAGTGAGGTGAGCAGCACAGCCTCACATCTCAGGGAAGTCAGTGCCTGCTGTGAGGCAGCCTTCATCTCACTGACCTTTCGATGCTCCTGCAGACTTGCTGCTGAGGAACATTTCTTATTGCACACTGAACACATCAGCTTCTTCCTAGAATTTCCTGAAACAGAAACAAAATATCACCAATATCTTAAAGAGGAAGTGCTAAGAAAGAACCTAAATGTTTCCACTGAGCCTGTGACTTTTCACAGGTCATTTGACTGACATAAGACTTTTACGTCTGTATCCCATCTTCAAAGTGCTCAGTATCAGGAGTTCTCTGCGGGTGTCCCACAAACCAGTCACTGGTGGAATGTAAATTAAGAAAACCAGAACAATAAAGAAAAAAACCTTTCAAATAGATGTTATCATACACCACCAATCCCACAAGAAGAGCACAATTCGCAACTGAGAGCAGCTCACTTGGCAGCTGAACAGCTCATTTCATCCAGAAATCAATACAGGTGTTAGTGCAGCAGTGACAAAAAAGATCTCAAACTTAAGTCAAAACCATTTCCCTTTTTTGTTTATTTAGAAAGCATTAAGCATCCTACTATATAAAATATCAATAATGGTCTTTAACTGAACAAAACAGGAAAATCGTATTAGCACCAGATCATGAATTCAACTCTTGTCTAAAACACAAATTACAAAACAAGCTATAGGTCAGCTACCAGACATTTTCCTTCCCTTTTCACAGCTGCTTTAAAAAGTCACAGACCACTCAACTAAGTTTATCTATTACTTACCTTGAGAGACTCATTTTAGCATCCCACAAAGCCACCAAATTCTTTGTTTATAATTTAAGATACTCATGCAAGATATTTCCTAGCTTCAGTAAAACACATCCATACTACATTGAACAGCAGAAACATTATAAAAGTAAAAACTTATAATACTTATGACAAGTATTTATATACACAAATAGAGACATAATACAGGAATACACTTAGTCCTTCAATGTGGAATTCATGTATCACTACATAACTGATGAAAGCTAAGCCTAAATACAACAGTGCTCGTGGATGAAAAAAATTATTTACTGATACCAAAAAAAGGAGATAGTCTTTTCTAAGAATGATTACAGAAAAGTTTCTCTACCCTGAAAGAGTTTGGCAGCAGAAAGAGACTGAAAATCTTGAAAAGCATCTCAGGGCTGTCACCATGAACTGAAAACCGTTTTCTGTGCACTCTGGAATTCTGTTGCCCCTACACATGATGATATTCCTTTCACACAGAGAGGGGACACACAGGGAGAGTGCAGAATGCCAGAATTGAGATGTGTGCTGTGGACCTGAGTGCAGTATTTTGCCCTTTCATGAGAAGAGTGAAGTTTGAGTGAAAACTATTCACAGCACACAGATATGAAAACACTAAGAGGGTCTAAGAGGACCAGTGGATGGTTTGGTCTGGCTTCCTGCACAACAAATGCTACAGGATTTTATGCAACCCTCAGGAAGCTTAATGGTTTGATCAGGCAAAGACAAGACATCCTATTGTGTCCTGAAAATACCGAAAAATCAAGAACTCACCATTTCCTGTAGCAGTTTGTGCCAGTGGCTGATTTTCCTCGCTACTGAAACATTTTGCTTCATCTACTCTTTGCCTAGTTTAAACTTCTTAAGATTCCCATTACATTTTCTGCAGGAGACTAATGATTCATGTGGCCTACAGTAATTTCTCCATAGGGGAGGAGGAATAGCAACTCTTGCAATTAAGTTATTTAATTTTCTGTTTGATAGAAATGAATCCATTAGGAAGGAAACCAAAGACAATATTTACTCTGATTCACAAATTTAAGGCTAGGAACATGTCAGAGGGGTTTTTTTTTCTGAAGAAACTAAACTATTTCTTACCACTGTGAACGTTTTCTTTGTGTTTTTTCAGGGCATCCTTGCTCTTGAACCTCTTCCCACAGCTCTCTGCCTTGCATATGAACCTGGCATCCCCTCTGCATGCCTCCTTGTGCTGCTCATAACTACATTGGATAACAAAGAGAGACAAAAAACCCCACATCAGGCAGTGTCTCCAGAAACCAGAGCTGTAGCAAGTACTCAGAGCTGAACACATGCTGCACTGCAGAGTTGCAAGGCCACCTCATGCATTACTTACAGCAGAGAGGAATGAAAGCATTTCAGTCCTTGCCCTGTTAGGATTCCCAAACACTACCAAGCTTTTTGGAAAGCTAACATGCAAAGGGAGGCCAGCAAGGACATGACAGCAGTCCTGTAACTCGGACACAAAACCTCGATTCCGAGCTGAAGGCAGTGTTGCAAACAGAGCACTGGAAACTTCTGGAGGAGTCTCCTGGGCTGATGTTCTCTGTGCACTGAAGGACACTAAGAGACAAATAAAGAAAAAAAATGAAGTTAGGGCAACATTCTACAGCTTACACAGGCTTGCAGTAGGTATAAATCATACATACTTTACAAAAAGTAGGTTAACAATCTGTAATTAAATGTATATTAAAAAGTAATATATCCATCTAATTGTAAGAAAATACAATTGTAAGAATATAAACAACAGAAAAAAAACCAGTCATGTTTCTGTGCAGAAGCATAATTCTAAGATACAAGACTTTAGCGACAAAACCGCGTATTTACACTCCCAAGGACAATAGAGACATGTTGTTAAATCTCACATCTTTTACGTTTCTGTTTTGTTTTTCCATCACCCAAATATTTAATTAAGCAAACATGAAGCACTGGTTTTCCTTTTTTTTCTAAAATCTTACTTTAATTCTGTACCAGCATCCACAGCTTGAAAATTATACCTCCTAAACTACCAAATATTCCACTGATGGAGACCAGTAATGCTCCATCAAACTGTTGCTGTGGTCTGGTCTCCAGTGTATGACTTTAACACATTAAAAACAGTCAATATTTTTGCAATTCCCATTGAATTCTACAACAAATATGAGAAATTAAGACATTAAATGATTAAAGCAAAGGGTAAGGCTATAAATACAGGTGCATAAAAACTAAAGCTTGGCTTGTGATTAGGTCAAGAGAAATACAGGACTGAAGGAAATTGATTTAAATGATCCCTGAAAAAAACACTCCTGTTTCTACTCACTGTCTTTGTAGAGCTTGTTTAACAGGGAATTTCTTTCCACAATTTCGGCACTTAAATTCCTTTTCCTCACTGGGTTTTTGGTGCAAAGTCTGCAGATGTTCAGCGAGGATCTCCTGGCTGGCAAAACTGGATTCACAGTGTGGGCATGCATGGTCCTGTTTACAGGTGAGGGGATCTGCAAGATTGGAAGCAAAACCAATGTAAAGGAGTAGGTCACAGGTTTTTTGGTTACATTGAGACACTCTCTGCCAGAAACAGATTATGCAGAATGGTGGCATAAAACTCACAAAAAAGTCATCTCTGAAGGGATTATAGACAGCCTATCTTAAGTGGATTACCATCAGCATTACTGAAAATGGATGGAAAGTGTTAACATGGGTGTGACTTAGACAGTTGGCCCAAATTAGTCATTACACTCAGTTAGAACCTCAATGCAATTAGTTGTTCATAAATTCATCTTTATCTTTGATAAAGATGCTGAGAATTCCCCAGACAGCTCAGCTCACCTTCCTGTTCCTAGACATCTTACCTTAGGATTGGCTGAGTAGCTTTATGGGAATGTTTATTTCTCTCTCACCTAAGCAAGAAGGAAACTACCCCTCTTAGAGCAAAAGCTCAGTGTTCGTAAGCCTGTGTGTCAGGTGAAACAAACTCTGTCTTTAGCTCTAAAAGTAACGGTTACTACTTAAGATATCCAGGCTCACTCATTCACTCAGCAATTCACAAGACTGGCTGTTCCTTTTAAGGCAAAGAAGCTCAACTCAAACCCAAATAGAGAGATAAAAATAATTCAAGAACTCAGATTAGACCCCAGGGACTTTCCATCTCCCCAGTCCTATACAGTTAGTGTTCTCTTTCTGCATTACCACTTCTAAGCTCTCAGGTTATCCTATAATTTACATATTGCTCACCTGCAATTTTTTCACCAGCTGGTTGCACTTCTTTATTGCTGCCACTGTCTTCATCTTCCTGGATAACAGTGACTTCCTCCTCCTCCTCCTCTTCTTCCATGTCACTGTCCAAGTACCCAATCAGAAGTTCTGTGTCTGTTTCAATATCTTCCACAGCCAGATAGAAAATATTTTCCCCTTCCTGTTGCAAATAGAAAATAAAGGCAATAAACAATTATGTCAGAAAAACAAAAATCTAGACAAGTATGAGATCCTAAATTAATATTATCCCTCAACCATGGAAGGGTTGGCTCCACTCCTCAGAGAGCAGAATGCCACAACATCCTTGCTAAGACTTCTTTCCCAGTGTGATTGCATGGATAGGGTGCATTTGTATTCTGCTGTTTTGGGAATATTCCCCTGCCTCAC
Organism: Illadopsis cleaveri; assembly: GCA_013399915.1. Classification (NCBI taxonomy): domain Eukaryota; kingdom Metazoa; phylum Chordata; class Aves; order Passeriformes; family Timaliidae; genus Illadopsis; species Illadopsis cleaveri. The sequence goes on from VXBB01013296.1 coordinate 153,876, forward strand.
CTGTGAGGCCTTTCCACTATTCCCTACAGCTTAGACCAAGGTGGAGGTGGCACTGAAGTCCTCTCCTGCCACACTCTACTTGACAAGAACTTCAGGGTTTGAAAATTAAATATTTGAGGATTAGAGAAACAGCAAAATTTAGATAACCAACACAGCTTTATCTCTCTCCCCAGCTGAGTGCAGGAATTCTAACACAGCTTTCAGCAGCGTGTTTACATAGTGTTATTTTCTCTTTCTCTCTCTCCTTAAGATTTCCAGCCTTCTCCAATAGGCTTTCACCCCAGTCAGTTATCTTCCCTATCAAATTAGGGGCACATCTTGAAAATGCACTTTAAACCCTGTGCTGGTTTAAATCAGTGTAGACCCACAAAAGACCAAAGGATCCAGCCCCTATTCTGCACAACAGCACAAACTGCGTAATGACGAGCTCCAAAAGCTTCTTGATAATGCCTGCACAAGCTCCCAAATAGCTACATAAACCAACAACTTTGGGCTTTGACAACACTAGATTAAAGCTACCACTATGGGGTGTGGGGAGGAATCTGCACATCAGTCTCCTAAACTGATACTCTGTAAAATAGAGCTACTTTTTTTTCTTTCTATATGTGAACCAACTCCTTTAGGTACCGCCCAAAGCACAGGAGGAGACTCATTTCTATGCAATGAAGGATCTCAAGTTCTATCATAAATCTTAAAGCTTATCTGATTAACTCCCAGAAAAGTTAACTGAAGCTTCTTTGCCCTGCATCTAGCCATATATTTTGTAACAAGCTTTCTTGAGCAAGGAGAAGATAATGATTTTTGATTTTTGGAACACACTAAGATTAATTTAAACTGTCAAGAGGGATGTAGCATTTCTTGAGCTGCAGAAGGTCTGTTATATTTTTCACAAGATACTGTCACACAGGAGTGAAACCCACTTAATTCAGTAGACTTGATAGAGCTACTATTTTCAAGGATACACCACTTTTCTGTCCTTATCTCAACAGCAGCATTAGAAAACAAAAAATTATGATTTTTTTTTCCTCAAGATCTATTCTGCAGTCCAAATATCTATCAGCACACCAACCTAACCTCTGTGCACATCTACAAGTTGCTGGGTTTCATATGTCTCTGTCAAGCTGCAGAAACTTTTAATTTAGTACAGTCTAAAATCAAAACAAATCCACTTGACACAAGGAAAAGTAAAAGGTTTTTCTACACTCAGTCTCCACACAGACCATTGGGGTAAATCTCCAATGCATCAATGTTTAGGACAACCTTATTCTAAAAGTGAGATAACCTCACGAAGGGAAGCACATCTCTATTACTGGCTTACCAAAAATAATAATGGAAAGAATTTAAAAATTAAGGATTTTGAAATTTTGAAAGTTAAAAGAAAAAAAAAAGAGAAAAAGTCACGTATCCCAGGCAAAAATAGCCCAGGTACTAGGAGCTGTCAATGTTTGAGTGCCCTGGGTTACATTTGCATTGGAAAGAAATTCGCTTTGGTGCCAGCCCAATCTAAACTCATTTCTCCTCCAAGGTCAATTTGTTTGGCTTTTCCATCCAAACAAATGCTAATAGCCAGGTATTCAGAGCACTAATTAATCAACATAGACCCACTTGCTGTAGCAGCTCCTCGAGGCAGCATTTTGAGTGAAAACAATGGAAGCTCTCCAGAAACCACAGAAGAATTTACACCTCTCCCTCCACCAGCAGCACCTGCCTGAATCACATTAATCTACACGCATGCAGACACAGTAAACAGTCTTTTAAATTATTTTAATAACCTTCCTGTTTCTAAGAACGCATCTGCAGCCATTCCACCTGCCCAAGTGCTCAGACCATGCTGGCTGTTTTCCTAACACTCACCTGCAGCAGACCACAAAGGTCCTTGGGAGAAAACTCTTAAGTGCTTGCTGATCATGGTGGCACCACAACCTCCCTTCATGCTATTCCTGATTTATTAGTCAATTACTTTTTCTCACCTCTGCCTTCACTGTCATCTTTTACACTATAAGGCACACAGACCTGCTCAGCAAATACAGTTTTCCAGTTCCAACAGCCCTTGCTATCTCCTTCTTGGTCCACTACAGGCAGCTCTTCCATGCAGACTCCTAGCTTTTCCATATATTTACACTCCTTCATATCTGCTTTGTGAGAGGGAACTTGGGATCACTCACAGCCCATCACACTTCCATCCAAAAGCATGAAACACTTATGTCATCACTCCTGAAAGTTTAAAACACAGGAGGAGGAAGCAGCACAATCTTGTGTTACCTGAGGGAGTGTAGGGCTTTTCCATCCTTCACAGCCTCGCAGCTGGCTCCAAGCCAGCCTTCCTAACCCTTACCCACTTTGTCTCTGTGCCCAGAGTGTTACCTGACTTCCCTGGCAGCAAAGCAGCTCTTCAGCCTACCTGTTCTGCCAGCTCTCCCTGGCTGCCTCTCCAAACAAGCACACTGCCTTTCCCAGTCTTTCCCTGCAGCTCCAGGATGACAAGTTTGGCAGAGGCAAAACCAACACAGGCAATGTCTGAGGGCAGAAACTGCAATCCAGGAAATGTGTGGAGATGATTTCACACACCCCACTCAGCCCAGAATTCAGATTATACCTCTTCTAAAATGCAGCACCTGAACCACACACACACAAGATCCAGCAGCCTCAGCTCTCTCTCCTGATCTATCCCTATGGTGTTAAACTGCATGGGAAGGCAGAAAACCTCTGAGGCACAAATGTGAGACTGAACAGAACACAAGGCTAACCTACTACAGCAATTCTGACATCTCTCCATGCTGCAGTTTTCAGTAATAGCTCCCAGTGAAGGACAGAATGTTTTTCCATCTGAATATTCTGTTTTAGGATAGGCTTTAAGGTCCTAAAAAACCCTATGAGATAATTCAGCAGATTTTTGTATCTATCATTTTCCTTATAAACAAACTGGTATGCACTGGATGTTCCATTAAAACTTCCATTCTGAAGTTCAGGTCATTTACTGGAAAGATAATAATGAACATTAATTGCTCACACTGCTCTCTCTTGTGAACCTTACTTTGCATTTGCTAACAATGACTGTGCACTGATGAGGTGCTAATCACACCTCCTGCATGAGAGTCTTTCATATCTGCTGCCATAAGGAGGAAAACAAGTTTCATCAGAAATTAAATTTGTTTTCTTGGCACAGAAAAAACCAATTTTTTTTGTCTGGCCTCAAAATAATCTATAATTTTTTTGTCAGGGACACGCAGGCTACTCCTTGGGGGAAAAAAGTCATCTCATTATGAAAAAACAGAACAGTAATTTTAAGAAATGCTGATAAATAATTCTCCTTTTCCTGATTGCTTGCCAATTTGGATTACATCAGCAAATATTTTAAGTTAGCCTGAAACAACATTTTGTAAAGTATACATTTTGAGAAAAAAAAATTCACAGTCATGTAATTCTTACTTATGTGGGAGTGCAAATTAATCTACTGTGAAACTGAGCTGTAAAAAAAAAAAGCAAATAGCTAATTTCTTTAGTAAGCTCCCAAAGAACAACAGCTGGAACTGGAAAGGTATCCCTGTCTCTGCTGTATCCTGTAAAGTCAAAGAATGTTCCCAAAAATGAGCAATTAAACAGACTAAGACTCTTCAGCTTGAGAGAAGAGCTCTCAAATAAGAGTAAAAGTATATAAAAATTCCATAAAATCAAAGATGGCATAGAAAAATAAAGTAACTATTCACTGTTATACCAGAACTAGGAAATCAAGTGAAATTAAGGAGTGTCTATAAGAAAAACAGAAGCATATTTCAACATAATTAAAGCAGTGGAACTCATTACCACAGAATGCTGCAAATGACAACTATAAAAATGAAAAAATAAGCTGGATAAATTCAGATCAACAGCAAAGACAAGAAAATTATCTTTTTTATTAATTTATCCTCAGGTACTACATGATCATCCTATCAGATAAATAGATTGCTCGATTTTCTGTTTTCTACTTAAATATTTTCAGCATCACACTTCCTTTCAAACCTGTCACACTTCCACAATTAATTATGTAATATTTCATGTATATTACATGACACTATTAATTTTATTGAACAATAATGTAAATGCATGATTGTGCTTTACACACACCTAAGCCCATACCCAACTTTGGCATGAAACACGTACAGGTCTCTAAATAATTGGTCCTTAAACCTTTCAAATAGCATCAGATTTTCTGGTCTCTCATCCTACCACTCATATTTGTGGTATTACCTTAAGCACAAGAGTTCTCTTCTAAAAAGAAAGGCAGAAAAAGAAAAGCAGCTCGCTACTTTCCTCCTCAGATCTTGCAATTTTCTGACCAGACATGAAGGGCAAAGAGGAGATGAAGTCAGCAAATCAGTAGCAGGAAGCAAAAGGTAGGAATCCACCAAACCTACCTGGATGGCTGCCAGGTTCTTCTGTTCCTGGGATGGAGCCTCGTGGACAAACCGCAGCCAGTTGGAATGGCGTGGGTTGCTGGCATCCAGGACATAAAGCACCTCGCCTTTGCTCCCACGGACCTGAAACATTAAAAAAAAAAACAAAAAACCCCAAGCAAAATCAAAATTAAAAAAACTAATATGTGCAGGTTTTGTCCACTCAGTGAAAAAAAAAACCACTCTAAAAATGCATTGTGCACACAAGATACATCCATCCCCATATCTAGACCTTTTGGCTACCATTAAAGAGCCATAAAATTCATGTGATTTTGACAATTTTTACAGAATTCCAGCTTACATTGAAAAAAAGAAAGATAATAGAAATAAAAACTTAATACTAACTAAGTCATTCTTCTCCCTCAAAACATAAAGACATACTGCTGGACAAGTACATCTGTCACTGCCAGAAAATCCCTGTTTGTTTCATTTTAAATAATAGATCACTTGAATCTCCACTGATCCAGACAACAGAGAGCCATGCAAAAAGGTCACACAGCCACACTATTATTTCATGTGATTTATTTATATAATGAATGGATTTTATTTTCCATCTGTCAACAAGAAGTATCCAGGGCAGGTATTTCCTGAGAGCTAGGGAATTTGGCTATGTAAGATCAAAATTAGATTGTCTTTGTGGCTTGGTATATAAATTGCTCACATTCTTGCTATATTTGTTTCTAATAGAATGCAATATCATATTTCTTCAGTATGACTGCTTCAATTACCTAAACGTTTAGGGTATTATTAAAAAGACAAAAACTGTATTCCATTACAATAATAGCTGGTGACAGCACGTTGTTCTCAGATTAAGAAAAAAAAGAATTACTGTAGCTCTGCAAACAAATAAGGATCTTCAAAATTCATTACTGCTCTTCTGAAGGCAAAAGGACACATCATGAAAAGGTGCCAACATGCAAACTTTAAAAGCTCTTACTTTCCAACACATGGATTAACCAGAGTGAAAAGTGCCAAAGCTACCCAATGAAATGCATCTGGAAACAATATTATCTGACACCAAGCACCCATGTGGATGTCCCACCCCTGGGAGTGTTCAAGGCCCATGGGATGGGACCCTGAGCAACCTCACCTGATGAGTGGCAACCCTGTCCCTGCCAGGGGGGCAGGAACTGGATGGTCTTTAAGGTGCTTTCCAACCCAGACCATCCTGTGATACTGTAAAAATCAACCAGTTCTACAGAGGCTTTGTGCTTTAGCTACCAAAGCACAAGTTACAGGAGCCCACCATGCAAATCCTGTAAAGGCTTCCATCAGATCTTGAGTTGGAATGAAAAGCAATCCAGGTCCTATTATAAAAACTATACATTACACTAGCTAACTTTTCATCAATTTTTCTTTATTTGCTTGATCCTTAAATTATAGAAGAATAATTTATATTTGCTTCAGTGATACACAGTCATCTCAGTTATGCTTTCAGACTCTCTGCCAATCCATAAAGAGATGCCAAACACAAAACAGAGCTTTAACACATAAGGAAACTATTGATAAAGGAATAAGATAAATCTCTTAAAAACATTCTGTATTTTCTATTGCTTTTTTCACCTCATAAGGAAATAATTCTGCATTGAATATACAGATGTGAGCACAAAAAGTCAAGGAAAAGTGCAAAAACACCATCCTTAGCACGGACTAGACTGGTGACATGAACCAATCTTTTTCTGGTTGCACAAATAGGGAGTTTCCTCAATGAACTGATGGCAGTGGATCCCAAACACAGCACTTAAAACCAACACCTAAAATGCATACACAAAACCACGTTACGTACCTCAGACTGAGGTGCCCAAGAGTTATGTTCTTGAGAATCAACACAAAAGGTGCCACTGAACAAACTCAGTCAGATGCCTTCAATGTAAGATCAAACATCTGACGTTCACTGTCACCACACAGGGTGTGGTTCCACCTCAAGGCCAACCAGGACAATTTGAATGATGCCACATGAACAAGCACCAGAAGAGCTCAGGAACAAATGTGTCCCTGGCCAAGGGATAAGCTCCCCATATGAAACCCTACACAGGCCTAAATAACACCCAAGCTGTGGCAATGCCCACCAGCAAGAGGCACTACTCCATCTGGCAGCTTTTATTCTGCAATGAAATTATCCCCACAATTTCAAAATACAACCAAATTTGTCACCTATGCTCCTTCAAAATCCTCACTAGTGTACTGCAAATGCTGCACCATGCACGCCTGGTGAGAGAAGAAGAACAAAACTTGACTGCAAGTTAAGCTGATGGCCACTTCTGGTGAAGGCAGTAAACTCACTGCCTGCTTTCTGGAAACCATTTCCTAAACGTTTCTCTAAATCGAAAAATCTACGTTCATCAAATAATCATGTAGAGAAAAGTACTGCTTTCTGCATTGCTTCTTTTTTGATTAGCTGAAAATACGATCTTTATTGTTGTGGCATAAAACAGCTAGCTGCAGTACTTCTGCATCCTGAGCTCAGACCATCATAGAGCTCACTGCAGACTAGAAACTCACATTTTAACATTGCTGGAGAAAGCATTAAAATAAAACAACTTCAGCAGAAGAAACCTGAGGCTGCAACTGCCGATTTGCTTACTCAGTAAGAAGTCTGGGGCAGAGGCAGCATGTGACATTTTCCTTCAGCCAAAACATACAGCACGTTTTCCATGCTAATGAAGCTCCTTCTGGTGCAAGACATTGCCTGACCCTGGCAGGGACAGAAGGGTACAGGAAGCTCACTCCCAGACTCCTGCAAACATTCTGTGGAGCTTTCAGGAGCAGGGTTGAACTCCCCTTTCTCTGGAATGATACCCCAATCTCCCCAAGCAAACCGTGTGTGATCTCCTACAGTAAGTTCAGGCTGGAATACAAACACCTCAGCCCAGCAACACGTGCTTTCCAATATCTTAAATATGTGCCATAACTGAAGATGGGAGGTTAACACCCTCAGCTACTTTCAGGAGTAGAACCTTCTCATCACCAAAACCAAAAGAGTGTTAATGAGCCTCCTCCAAAGGTCACTAAAATTAATACAAAGTCATACATTTAACATGGAAAAAGATGCCTAAAACAAGTTTTAACAGAGTTGATTATAACAACTTTAATAACTACTCTGGACACCTATCTATCCCATTTGAGAATAATTTATTAAAATTGAAATTCCAGACATAGACTTGCAGGTGGGATACTGCACCAATTTCTGATTTGTGTAAAAGCCCAGATCATTTAAGAAATGAGAAAAACAAAAACATTTCTGAAAATGAAACAAAGATTCACCTAAAAACATTTAAAGGCAAACAGTTTTCAATGTAAACAGTATTTGAGGAACAATGACTGGGAAGTTGGTCTTCATAGAGAAAAAATAAAGACTACGTTATTCAGAACTGGATTTATAATATTATATTCACCTTGATAGCAAACACAGAATTCATCTAACTAAGATTTATTTCATCATGAATCTATGGACATAATTTGACTGAATGTCTTGTGTGTAAGAGCCTTCCTATGCCAGAAGCACATTTTATAGGCAAGATATCAAAGAAAGAGGGAAAAGAAAAATAAGAAAGCCACCAAAACACACCAAGCTTAACATGCTTGACTTCTTATACCTCAATCCTAAACACCACAGCTCTGATCTGAAGCTGGCTGCAGCCAATAGCAGATTTTCTGTTGCCTTCACTGATTTTCAGGCAGGCTTATTTAACTGAAAACAACTGTCACAGCAAAAGTGAGGCGAGTTAAGCAGTAGAAATGTAAGTTCATCTCCTTTTCTTACATAAATAAACATAAATATTGGCTTCCATTGAAAGACTGATTTCTCATCTCTTTGCTTTTAATGTAACAATGAAGAAAACATGATCCTGGCAGATAGACAGAAACCCAACCTGAAATATGTAACATTCAGCATTACATGGTGTATTATGTTCCATCCAACCCTGACCAACATTTCTTCATGGTATGTCAGAGTATTTGAAGAAGAACAGAATTTTTCCAGCCCTCCCCGTTTCAACTTTTGCCAAAGTCATCACCAGAAGTACATGCCTGCCACAATCCAATAGAGTGAAATGAATTCCCCTTTCTTGGTTAAGGATAATGAAGAAAAGGAACTGAACATACATAAATGAACTGATATCTTCCCTTCACAAAGGCTCCAGCCCCATCTGAGGCTCTAGAACAAAAACATCTGTGAACTTTTTATACCTGAAGATTATTTCCTGCTTGCCTTTAAGCACTTGCTTCTCCAGCAACACACATTTCAAAGCTGCTATGCCAAGTTTACTAATACACACAAAGAAGTACTTAACCAAGGTGTGAGTGGGATGCAAAGAGTAAGAATAGAACTCCCAATTCATCACCAGCAACAAGCTGTGCCCTTCACCAGCACAACACTCAGAGAGCTGGGGGATACACAGAGGTGTTATTTTAACAGAAAGAAAGAGAAAGCACAAAGACATTTGGACGTTTTCTTGGCTTTTTATTATCACTCTCAACTCAATGGTTACTACAGGTTTGTTTGGGGTTTGGGGTTTTTTTTCCTTTCACACCATTCATAAATAAAACATTCTAGCCTGTAGCTCTTTACCAAGATAACAGCAAGGTCAAAGATGCTTCCCACCCGCTGGAATCTTCCACTTCCCTGGAATCTGTTGAATGAGCAAGTGTAAACCTTTGATTTCTTCAAAACTATGCATGCTACAGGCAGAGTAATGGCATTCTGCTATATTTCATTAAAAGAGAAACTCCAACATCTTCAGAATTTTACTGAACAAAACCAGAGGGCTCAATAAAATTCTTGGGTGCCACTTTTTCTCTGAGACCAAAAGAAAACACAATGCAATTCTGTCTCAACGTGATGCCTTAAAGATGCCAACTCACAGTGCTGGTCTCGGGGAGAAAGGAATGGTTTGATCAAAACAGACCACATCACAGAGCACTACTCTGCACAACTAGAAATGCATGTGCCAAACTTCCTCACAGAAAAATATTGCATAAAACTGAAGCCTGGATCCCAGGCATCACATGCCAAGGAAAGAAATGTTGCACTAATGCCCATTTTTTTACCCTTGACTTAGAAAAAGCCTCTACTGCTTGAGCCTTCTTTCTGAAGGTGTTCTCTCTATAAACATATTTTTTTTTGACTGCCACCAGACTGTGAAGTCAGGCTTTAGTGTGGCTCCCTCCAATAGCCTTCAAATTAATGATTTTTAATATCTTTGGTACAGCTGACTACACACAAACTTGGCCAGTTTCTGTGCGTGCCTCCCACAGGCTCTGGAATAACCATCTACTTGGGCTGTTCAAATTCTAACTTTCTGCATTCCTGGTCTCAATTTTCAACTTCAGACTACTCCCAGTATGATTTAAATTATATTATAAAAGCTCACGTTCACATCAACTTCGGTAAACACGAACAACTTGGGTTAAAACATTCAGGAAGTCATAAAATTTGGTATGCAGGAATCTTTTCAAGGCTCTCAAAACTAGGTTACAGTAAGATATTATGAAATGATTTTAAAACAGCTCATAAAAACCTCATTTTCTGATTTGCTGTCAACGGGGTCACATTAGTGTCACCAATAAATACATGTATTTGCCTTTTCTGTTGTGCACAAAGAGATAAATCTCATTTAAGCATGAGCAGTGAGGAATCTGGAAAATCATAAAGCTTTCCAACAAACCTAAAGGCCTTCTCCTTGCTGTAATCCACCCACTGTCTTTGCTGAAAACCTTGTTCTAGCACAAGCATTTGACTGATTTAAAACAAGCAGCAGAAATATCAGGAAGAGCCAAGTGAGCCAGGGCACATTAACACGTACTGAGCTCAGCAAACATCTGTAAGAAAAGCACTTTGTACTGCTCTGTTTCCAGCTGGGAACCCAGAGGATGAAACTGGCTGCTCTGAGCACATAACCCAAAGGGAAAGGGGAACAAACTGTTCACACCTCTTCTCCAGGAAAGGGCATTTGGGGCACCCCCCTAGATTAAAACAGACAAAAGAAAGGGAAAGGGAGAAAACAGGGCTTCACTGCCTGGAGTTAGCACTCACCTAGGAATACTTCACCACTCAGGATATTTCTACAGAGTTTGGGTAAAAAGAGTTTGCCTTTTAACACTCTCTGTCATCATTCTAGTGTATGGAATCTATTTGGAGCTCTGCTAAGGCTGCATCAATACCCTGCTCTCGTCATAAGCTGCTCAGTGATGTTAATGCCAGAGATTTTTCAAATAAGCATGTATTTTGTGGCAAATGCACTGATAGTGCTTTAAGCCAGACGTCAAACATAAGCTTTTTGTGTACAGTGCAATGACAGTCCTCCTTCCACCTCTAACCACAGAAAGGTAAAAAAGTAAGAAATGAGTCCTCTCCTCACTGTTAAAGAGGACTAAGTGTGCATTCAACAGAAACTGCTTGGCGGAGGAAGAAAAAATGAAAAAAGACATTCTGCTCAAAGAACTACAGCAGCAAATAAAGATTACAGAGACGGAACAGAGGCACCAGAAAGAAGGCATTTTTAATGAGGTGGAAATGTTGTTATTGCCAGTGTTTTCCAGTCAGTGTAATCTCCTCAACTGGTAAACTGACATTTTACTCCAGGTACAACAGGAGCTAGGATGGGTTATGTACCTAATTACAAGAACTAGTGTATAAACTGCTGTTCCTGCCTAATGCATATAGAAAATAAAAAGCTGCCCACAGCACCAGGCTTCTATTTTGCCTAAGACCTCACACCTACTCATTGCATTAAAAACTGCTGAAATTTTAAAACTTTGCTTAGATAATTTGCCAAATCCCAATGGAAGTGTCACACCAGGAAATTCTTATTACAGCAGAAGGAAGCCAGAAGCTGGTACCTGTTCATCAGCATAGAGCAGCACCTCTGTAACTTCCAATCAGTTTGCCAATTCAAATTGTTCTAATTTTTCTAATAATTTTTACATGTTTTAATGATTTTTCACAGTGTTAATATATTTGCATTTGGCTTGACTTGATGTTTTTTCACACTTCATTGATCAGAAACCATCATGTGCTTTTTCTTTAGATTTAAAGAAGTCAATCCTCCTCCACCTAGGCAGCATAACTTAAAAGCACTAAATGTCACTCCAGGATGGTTAAGCTGTGAAACCAAATAGAAAGGATTTGTTACAGTAAAACTGAATTCTGAGAACACTTTTTGCAAGGTGCCATGATGCCACTTTACTCACTTCCCACATGAGCCTGCAGTCTGTGTTCTCATCCAGTTCCTGTGGCATTCGCTTCTCCCCTGCAAAGGGGCCAAACTTTTCACCCTAAGGAACAATCATAAAAGAAAAAGAATCAGTAGGGGAAAAAGAGAAAAAGGCTAGTGGACCACCAAACTCCAGCAGAGGAGTCATTTTTAGCTTCAAACAGAAAAGGAGAGCTTTCCTTTGTTGTCCTACTATATGCCAAGAAGGTGCACATCCTTGAGGGTTCAACTTGAAGCTCATTCCCATTCTTCTCATACTTTGAGGAGTTTCATAAAACCATACCTTCCCTCTGCACGCTTATTTCTCCTTTGGGAAGCAGGTTTCTTTCTTTAGCTTAAAAAAGGCTGAAATTTACAAGGCAAATTTCTTACATTTCTTATGAAATTTTCAGGAAGCACCTTGCAACTGGCATCCAACTAAAACAAAGAACTTGGCAAGCACCACGTTTACATTAGATTANTTTTATAAGTTTTGGTCCATTTGCACATTGGGGTTAATTGTCCAATTACAGCTTCAGGTTGTGAGGTCTCATCCTTCTTGTTTTCTCTCTTCAGCCACCATTGTTTGTGCTGAAAGTTGTCCTTGGTCTTCATCAGGAAAATGAGTTGTTTTGTCTCCCTGCTTTGTGAAGAGTGCTTACTAGCACTTAATGCGAGGCTCAGAACTACACCAAAAGCAGCACAGAATCTGAAAATATGAAAGCTAAAGGCATCACCCTCAGGCAGCATTCAGATCCAAAAGCACTTATACTTTCAAGCATTAGAGATTTTAAATGTATATTGAAAAGCAACCCTAGTGTTCCTTTTAAAAACAACAGTATTTTGGTTTAAAAAAGCATTGATCTTGTCCATATATCCCTTCCTGCAGGCACATTCCATATTCCCAGCATTAGCCTGCTATGTGCTTTCCTTCTTTCTTAGTTTTTACAGATTGCCCACAGGTAAAGAGAATGGAAAACAGAATTGCCCACTAGTAAAGTGGAATGGAAAACATCCAGGACTGTTCCTCCTGGAAAAAGANGCTACTTTTTGAAGTGCCACCAATCAAAAGACCAAATAACTGAGGGCTTGATCATACAGAGAGATTTGTTTAAAAATGTAAGGGAGTATGCACGTGCTTATGAATTAATTCGAGCCTTCACAAACAAAATTAAAATGTTCTACCACCTGCTAGTCATAACACCCCCTGTGAAAGCATCCATTGATATGTTCTTCCAAAAGTATTTGGCATCAGGGTTTTTTCCTGCACAGACGTCACAGGAGCAACGGGTCAAAATAATTAAATTGGACTTTCTTCTTCCACAGGCCCAACTTCCCTCCACACACACATTGCCTTGTCCCTATTGGCAGGGACAGGCCCTAAAACCTGGAATGTAGGATGCCGTGTTCCTTTGATGCCTTGGGAAGGCTNCTAAACCTGAAGCAGTAATAAACAAAGGAAAAGAAAAGTGGCATTGCAGAGTGAGGCAATAGAACTGAGGGACAAATTTTTAAATGTGCTCAAAAAACATTTCACTACAAGGAACAGCAAAGCAGAAGGTAAAAACACAAGAACAGCAGAAGTCAGTAACTGGAGCCCAGAGCAACAAAGGAGCCAGACAGGGGCAGTGACAGTAAAAACTGGCACTCTGGGGCTTCATGTCCACATTTGTCATTGACTTCCATACCATTCTACATCGTTTTGCTGATAAATCATGTCAGAGTTCTTCCCCTGCCAGTTTTTCAAATCCTGGGATTTAATTCTCAGGCTGAAACTTCCTCCTTCTCTTACCCCATCAGCAAAGAAGGTGGAAACAGGTGAATACAGCTGTATGTGTACAGCACCTACAGTGTTTCAATTTCACTGAAGCCCACAGCACCGCAGGGATGAAGCACAGGAACAGCTCAGAACAAGGAACACCATACACCATTCCCATCTCAGTACTCCAAACCAGGAAATCTCTACTGCAATACTTCCAGTATTCAAGACCTTCTGGAAGCCAGAACAAGGGCAAAAGCAACGTGTCCACCTCTGAACACAGAATAAATGTAACATAAGGTGCAGGTGATGCAGATTTCTGAGCACTTTTTATGGCTTCTCAATTTTGGGAGGAAACCGAAGCCTGATGTCCTGGTCCATGGGGATAAGTGTAATTATTTGTTGAGCCTTTCAGACCATTTTCTTTACATATGTATATATACACACAGACATTATTTCTGGTTAATAAACATGCTGTTATATGCCAACACATATTAATCAAAAACATACTCAAAACCTCAACTTCCCCTCTGATCAATACAAGCGAAGCATACAACACAGTCTGAAGGCAGAGAAATTATTCAGTACATAAAAAGCACATTTTTCCAATGCTGAAAAAGCTATTTTCAACAGTTGCTTCCAAAAAAGCAGCAGTGACTAATCTCACAGTTGCAGCACAACAGTGAGAAATGCAATGGCTCTCTGATGATTACACCCACAGCCTGAGGCCAGCTCATGGAAAACAGAAGGTACACGGGAATCACAGCTTTGTTAAGGTAACAAAACAAAAAGTTTCCAAGTTTTATGATTACAGACAAAATCCTGAAAGCCCCGCACGCCTGAAGGTGCACAAGCAGATGGCAGGCAGCAGAAGCTCAGAATGCATTATTACCAAAACTTTGCTAATAGCAGGATTTTCAGAGGCCTCCACAACTCTTGGAAGACTGGTACTGCAATTTCTGATGATAAGATCATCCAGTTCTTTTCTTTTACTTTCAGTTCAGACAACTGCAACTGTATGACAGCAACAGAGATAAAAGAGTGCGGCATTTCCTACCCAGCAGCTTGGGTCTTACCTCACAATAAAGTGTCACATTCAACACCTCCTCCCAATCCCCAAACTCCATGGAATTAATTTAACAGCTATAAGCTACTCTTTATCACAGCCATGAAGTGTGGTTCTCCTGCCTCATTACTAGACAGGGGAACAAGGTAAGAGCACTTCAGGTGTGAATTTTCTTTCCATGGAAGAGTAACACAGTCTGTTTATGTCTGATGTACCCACCTGTGTCATTTACACATCCACCCTTCTCCCAGCAGAGAACATGGTACTTAGGTCCCCAAACAAAATTTAGGAGTATGTTTTAATAAACCACAGAGCAACTCAAGAGTTGGTTCCTCTGCCTGTTCTTCTGACCAGGGCTTTGCACACCACAGCTGTCTGTGCTACCAGCACAGAGGACTCACTGCCAAAGGACAGGTCTGTAACAAACACTGTCACCAGACACCCCTAATACAAACAGATCCACTCCCAACTGCCTCTGCCTTTACCTTCTGCAGTGCACGCCAAGTACACACTGCACTTGGAACACTTTTTCTATGTGCTTGCACAGCTCTGACCTCCCACACTTGATAAATAACGTGGAATAATTCAGGCAGGAAAATGCTCTATTTGACCCAGCATGCAGCTCTAATGATTCAATTGTCATCAGCGTAAAGGGCGGAAGCTCAGAGCCCCACAGCTTTTAACTGGGCATGCTGATTTCCGTGAGTTCACTCCACAGCTCACTCAGAGTCCGGGGATTAACAAATGCTAATACTGTACAACCTTCCTTGCTGTGTGAACACACCAAGTTTTCAAATCAAACTTCAGTAGAGAAGTTTTAAATAAGTAAACCGGACGATATAAAATTGTTCCCTCTCCAGCCCCCTCCCCTTAACATTCAGGGACACCTCAAAAATGTGACACCTTCACCCCACCGTGTCCAAGTCCTGTTGATGATATCACTGAAAAATTAGGAAAAAAAATCAGAGCCAAAACGAGGACAAAGATGGAAAGGGAAACGTACAAAACAGAGAAAAGTGGATACTAATGATGGGTTCATAGTTTCGGTATACCTTTATGTGTCCTAACAAGCCACCTGGACAGTCTCAGCTGGAATTTCATATGATCAAGAGACTTGCAATTATGAGGTGTGAAGAAGCATCACCTGGTTGGGGTATGAGACTCGGTTCAGCTGAATGACATCGTTCAGGGGCCCGGCTTTATTATGCCGAAAAAAGGAATTAAACCATGGCCCCGCCGAGCTTGGGGAGCCTTGAGCGGGGTGACAGGAGCCCGCGAACTCCGGGTTGCGCCCCCTCCCCTCAGAGCGCGGAGCCTCAGGGAGGCGGTGCCGCCCGGCGGAGCTCTGCCCTCACAACTGTGCCAGACACACAAGCCAAGTTGAAAAAAAAAAAAAATTTAAAAAAGCACAAAACGGGGAAAATAAAATCCCTCAGTGCAAACCCTCCGCCGGCCCCCGCGTCCCTTCCAGCCTGAGGCGGCAGCGCCCCGAGAGGCTCCTTGTACCGGGAGGGGGGAGCGGGCGGGCGGTGCCTCCCGTGAGCAGAGGGAGCCCGGGCGGGCACAGCGCGGCTGAGGCGAACTTGGAGCGGGGCAGAGGGGCGGGAGAGCCGCCCAGCTCCCCGGTGATACGTGGCAGCCGCTCCCCNCGGCGTCGTGAGGGGACGGCGGCGGACGGGGCGTTCCGCTCGGATTTATCCCCCTTTCTTTTTGTGTTCCACCAGTGCGTGAGGGCAGTTTCGCTTCGAAACCAAGTAATCCTTCGCTTTCGGGGGTTGGTTTTGAGGGAGCGCGGATCTAAAGGCAGAAATTGAGCATCCTTACGAACACGGAAACGTGACACTTTTTGTCGAAACAAATAAACATTCTGTACGTTCTTACAACATACCCAGCAAGGAAAGCCATGATTTTCTGACTAAAATTTCACACAGTGTAGTCGAACAGGGAGGAAAAGTTCGACTTCAACAGGTTACTAACATCACACCAGTACTCTCTCACAAAACTATAATATACAATATATATATGCACAATGTACATTGACCTTCTTCTGGAAAGCTAAATAGCTTTCTTGGGGATTTTCCTTGACACCATACTCATTGTTGCTCTCTAAACTGAAGTGGTGGTCTAGTTAGAAGAGGGATTTGGTTGTATCTGATTATGGAATTAAAAATAAGTATGAAGGCATGCGAGGCAAGCAGAAGGAAAAGGAAGAAAAGGAGAAAAAACTATTTATAGACATAGTTTAAAATTGTGCTGCTAATAATAATAATTAAACCACTGGAGCGTAGCAACCTCTTTTCTCTCTCCCTCTTTTTACGTTAACAGATGTATAAATAGTAGAAGTTAAATATTAAAAACTCGTAGTTTTCCCTCAAAGTATTAGAAAAATTCTGTGTTGGTGTCGTTTGGAAGGAACGAAACAAATGTCCTGAATTTTAGTTACCACATGCCAGGGAACAGATCATCGTGAAAATGCTTTGGATCGGTTGGATTCATCCTGCCCATCCGTAGGTGGACATTTAGGGAAAAATTAAATTTAAAAATCAGGTCTAGCTGAACATG
>VXBB01013296.1:170911-208742 GCA_013399915.1 Illadopsis cleaveri
AGGGAGCCCGGGCGGGCACAGCGCGGCTGAGGCGAACTGGGAGCGGGGCAGGGGGGCGGGAGAGCCGCCCAGCTCCCCGGTGATACGTGGCAGCCGCTCCCCGCCGGGCCGGGCCAGGCCGTTCCCCCGCCATCACCCACCTTCTTCACTCTGCGGGCCGTGTAGAGCCCCATCCCGTCCTGCACCCGGGACGACTTCAGGGCGAACCTATCCGGCACGTACATGCCCAGCATTTTTGCACCGAACTCGGGCCCCGCCGCCTGCTACCGGGGAGAAGGAAGAGACTCACGGGGGACTTCCATCCCACCGGGAGCGGCGAGATGTCCGGGGGAGGGGGCAGGAAGANGTGGTGGTCTAGTTAGAAGAGGGATTTGGTTGTATCTGATTATGGAATTAAAAATAAGTATGAAGGCATGCGAGGCAAGCAGAAGGAAAAGGAAGAAAAGGAGAAAAAACTATTTATAGACATAGTTTAAAATTGTGCTGCTAATAATAATAATTAAACCACTGGAGCGTAGCAACCTCTTTTCTCTCTCCCTCTTTTTACGTTAACAGATGTATAAATAGTAGAAGTTAAATATTAAAAACTCGTAGTTTTCCCTCAAAGTATTAGAAAAATTCTGTGTTGGTGTCGTTTGGAAGGAACGAAACAAATGTCCTGAATTTTAGTTACCACATGCCAGGGAACAGATCATCGTGAAAATGCTTTGGATCGGTTGGATTCATCCTGCCCATCCGTAGGTGGACATTTAGGGAAAAATTAAATTTAAAAATCAGGTCTAGCTGAACATGCAACTCTCTTTGACTATTTTTTGTTTGCTTACCTATTCGCACACAACGGCTTTTTGTGCTTAGCATCTACATTGTCGTAATTTAGCTATCATAAAGCTTTATAAGAAAAAAATCTTTACAAAGGCGATGTAAATTTCCACCAACACACATGTATATACAGAGAAATTTGCACAATACTGTATGATATTCAATAGCTGAGCAAATGCTCTGGTAAATTTGATGAGGCCCTTCATTTGACAAGAAAAAACGTTGAAAGGCTCCAACAACATGGTTGCAAGAATAATTTTGGGAATTGAAACACATCAGACCCACAGATTTCACACCTTGATTGATAGCCTAGACTACTGACTACTGATTTAGTTATAAAAATGGAGCATCTAAATCTGTATAAATAAGAATTCTACCATCTCAAAAACAAATAAATTGTACTGAGAGGAAATGAGTTGCCTGGGGCAATTGCTTCAGTTTTCTGACTAAGAGCAAAATTGAACTATTCTTTTAATTAAGATCTAGCTCTAAAGCTTCCACGTGCATAATTGAACATACTTAATATTTTTGGAGACCAGAACACTTCCTTGATTGGATGCCAGTCTTTCTTAATATATATCAGAATAAAATGCTGGAATTATTTTCCCTGTCTCTGACCTTTTCCGAAGGTCATGAATATTCTAAAATCATTTTACACTTTATGAAGGCCTCAGTATTTTTCTCTTCAGAAGAGGAAAAAAAAACATCACTGGGGAATCTTCATTTTGAACCTTAAAAGATTTCTTCTACGTGAAGTTAAAGGTAAGAATACAGCACAGTTTGAATGTATTTGTGTCTTGACTTTAACCTCTGTTTTATTTTTCAAATTTCAGCCACTATTATTCCAATGTGGAACACCAGTACCTATGTCTTATTCTGTTTGAACAAATCAGAAAAAGATGCTGTAGCACTGGACAAAACTGTCACCAATCTTTCCTTTCATAGTGTATTGGTGGTGTGACATTGATCACAGATTCACACCTGCCTGTCCACCTGTAGCAAAATACCCTCTGTTTGAACTTAATCAGCAATTAACCTTAAAGCTGTAACTCATTTGCAGTGCAGCACAAAGAAACTGAACGTGCTGACCCTCTGTTTCTGTGTTGCTCCATACAGAACGCCAAGGAGAAACACAAGGGCATCCAGCAGCCTCCAGATTTGAAGCCTTACACTGTCAAAATTCATTTACAGAACTTCCCTGGAAAAGAGCAAGGTATTTTCAGATGGAGGCTCTTATGTAGTCATGAAAGCTGCTGTGCCTCACATGAAATTCCATGGCAGGAATCCACCTGTGGTGACAAACAAAACAATTGCAAGGGTTTTTGTCTGGAGTTACAGTGCTTGTTGCAACACCATGCCAGAGGGACGGTATGTTACTCCCTCCACTCGAGGAACAGCTAATTAAGTGTCACACTTAATATGTCACGTTCTAACAAAAGGATCTAAGACTAAAATGCTCTTCAAGATGCCAGAAGTAAACATACCAGGGCCTGAAGTGTCCAGCAACTTAGAAAGGAAGTGTGTTCTCCAAGGAGAGAGGGTGGCTTTTCACTGCTAATCCCTTGTTTAGCTGGTGTAGTATCATCTCTAAAATTTTTCAGGGACTTGACATTTCTATCCTCCCTCTTCCTGCTCTGCAGGCAGCTGGACAGAAATCAGAGAGGCTAAAGGCTTTTTAATCCTTTCAAGAGTTCCTTGCATCGAGCAGTATTAAAATACTAACTTTTGCAGCATCCATAGCAATGCCAGATTTAGATTCTGGCACCTGAGAAAGGGTGTCTTTCATGATAATGGCTCCTCCTTCTCAGTTTGAACTGCACTGCAGTTTAACCAAGTTTGCAGGTATGTTTTGAAAACTTCCTTCCTGAGTCTATGGATCTCCTCTCCAACCCCATCCACTTCCTCTAAACCTGGTATGATCAGGAGCAGCTCTTTTAAAGCAAATCTTTGTCTTATCTGGATTGTACCTCATGTACAGGACATGTACAGTATTGTCAGACTGTTCCCTCTTAGTTCATGTGTACCTGCACGTTTCAGGTGTGCAGATAAGGCTTAGCTTTGACCAGGAATGCAGAGGTTTCAGTCAGGTATTTCCCTGGAATTTGCCAAGCCCCTTTCTCTGCCTAGGTATGAAATCCTTAGCTCCATTTGAGACCATTGTTCTTTTTTCACAGTGACTGCCAGACCTTCCATACTGCAGTGCCTGAACCAGGATGGAAATGAGGTTTGCACTGGAAGTTTTCAGGAAGGAAAGGTTCCAGCTCTCCTCATGGCAGAGTCTGAGTGAAAGATGGGAAGAGGAATAGCATAAAGACCTCTCAGGGTTGGGTTTTTTTCCCTTTCCTCAGTTGTACAGAGTTCCACTTCAAGAAAAAGAAACTACTTGACCTTGGTAAGAGCTGTGTGCACCTTTAGAGCCTGCCCTGCTTTGGGGACAATGGCACTCTTGCCACCAGAAATCACCAGGCACAAGGACTCCTAAGTACCTGGAACAAATTGTGTTGACATGCAGTCAACTTAAACCACGTGCCCAACTACCAGCTCAAAACTCAATCTCTTTCATGTAAAACAATCCACTTTCTGAAACAATGAAATGTGCCTGCTTAAAATATGACAGAAAGTCCCATCTACTCAGTGTCTCCTGGTCCTTTCCAGTTCTAACAGTGTTTGTTTTGTCTGTGTTTTTTGGTGCTCTGAGAGTTGTTCTTCCCCTAATGCACTTTGATTCGCTAAGCAAAATTCCTTTCAGAGCTATTTTTAAGGATTGCTTTTTTTTTTTTTTTGTCTGGTGGGTTTTTTTTCCTCTACACTGATTCTTTTGAAGTTTTTTGAATTCAGCAAGCATTGCAATTAGAAAAGTATTTCCCCAGCAAAATCTCTCTTCTAATCAATGCACAGTTGGCTTTTTGGGTTTTCTGTAAACTAATTCAGATAAACTAATTCAAAAATCCTCAATTGTGATATTCAAGGTCATGAGAAGCTATAAATTATAAGATTAGTTTTGAACTTGTCTCATTCTTTGCTTACATGCACAGAGTAGTTGCTGTCAAAGTATCTCTCTCAGATATTTCAAGTCCTAGAATTTGGTGCCAGGATTTCAGAATTTAAATTTTTCTCCTTCCCCTTTGAATATATAATAATTTATCCATAATAAAATTCAGACATGCGTTTGTATTTACATTCCCCAGCTGGTGGCATATTAAGTGTTCACTTCTGTTGTTTGAGAGGGTTTTTAAACTAGGGTAAAAAACCAACCAACCAACCAAAAATCCTCAAGATTTTGAGGAATTAGGAGATTCAGGTTTCATAGTGATGGACCTAAAAGGAGCACAATATAATGGGACTGTAGTAGATTTTTTTTTTTTTTGCTATCTCACATGAAAACTTCCTGTACGTGATACAGGAAAGAAGTCTAAAAAGCAAGTAGAGAATGGTTAAAAATACTTATTTTTAACATGTAGTGTAAACCGTCTCCATCAATTTCTTCAGAGACAGCAACTGACTTTATGTAGTAGCACATGAACTGGGCCACATCCCTACACATCCTAAGAGTGTCTTCCTCAGCTCAGGAGTATCTTATTTCAGCTTGAGAGTGACTTCCCTGATTGATGTCACCCCCCCCTGTTTTTCCTGTCAGTCCCTTCAGGATGGACTCAGCCTTCCCTTCATTAATGGAAAGTGACTTCCCAGGTCCAGCCTCTGCCTGGTGAGCTACTTCCTTCAATCCTAACCATTCCCATACATGCCCTGGTGCACAAAGGTTGTACCTTCCCATTTCCCATTACAGCCTGCTCTGGGGCTGATCCTGTGCTCTTTCTGGGAGCAATAAGCCTTAACCTTGCCTGCTTCCTCTTCTGCTTGCTACCCAATCCTGAGCAGGATCTTCATGGAGCACCAGGTTCATCACCAAGCTAATTCCCACGCTGTGCTCTCCATTTCCATTTGTTGGAAAAACATGGAAATTGGGCTCCCTTTCAGTGCCTGCTCTGTGCCAGTCATTTAACTCATCGTGTTTGGCAGTCCAACCACACAACAAGTTCTTTCTAAAACCTTGAAAGAGCTTTAATGCTGTGAAGCATTTTTCCACCATTCCTCAATAGGACAAGAAGCTGGAACACCATGTTGGATTTTCCTGTAGCAGGAAGACAGCTGACTACTATGAACTCACAGTGGTTTGCTGATACTAATTTAGCAGATGGATGACAACTCTCATGACTGACCTCTGCCTTTCATGTCTGCCAGGTGCTGTTGGATATTCCTATTTTCACTTCTCCATGAATCTCCACTACCTTGAGTATCATTATGCTGCTTGACAGAATGTTTTTAAATCCTTGGAGAATGGCTACATACACATAGAAGGCATTTCTCAGAACTGCCAGCTATGGAAAATTCATTTTGGCATTCTGAGCACACATTTTCACAATCTGTGCTGTCCTTTGCTCAGAGGCTTGTCTCAGGTCATCTTCCACACAATTTCTATGCACTTTGGCCTCACTGTCTTTCTCCCATTCACAGAAAAACAACATTTGAGTCTCCCTCTTTTCAACAGGGTGAGGTCCACTATACCTTATCTTTCAATATTCAGCTGTGCCTGACCCACCAGTGGAGGGCTTGAATCCCCCAATTACCCACCCGACAGATGTGTTCGTTTCTTCCTACACTGTGAGCTGGAGCAACTTGATTCCCCTGCTCAGGAAACCTGGTCCCAGAAGAGAACATTTTGCTTTAAGGCCTGCAAAAGCCCAAACCATTAGGGCTGGGCACTGTAGATTTGAAGTGCAAGGGGAATTCCCACTGACACCAGGGATCTGGGAACTGGGATATTATTTGTAATGCTGTTGGATTTATTTTTCTTTGCTGGGTTTTAGTTGTTTTTTAGAACAGCTGAAATCAACCCACCATGTAATTTGACATCCATGTCCTAAGAGGGAATAGCACACACCAAAGTGACAACAGCTATGCTTAATGCTTTCCTTGCTTCTCAGTCTCCTGCCTACCTGCCCTCCACTGAGGACACTTTCTCAGCTAACAACATTTTCCCCCAGGAAATACTTCCTTCCCAGGACCCTAACAGGCTCCTCTGGAAGAGTGGGAAATTCTTCCTGCTTTAACACAGGCCTAGAGGACAGACACTTAAATTGCCCTATGGATCTTTGCTCCCCTCAATCCAAATACATGTTCTGTTCTGAGAAAGAGAAGGTAGCTCTGAATATAAAAATTGTAAACAAACCTGGGAGTTTTCCACCTAGAGGCGTCAGCAGAACCAGCTTCAACAATACTTTAGGGCATGAGCTGCTTTATAAAGCTTAAGGGCTTGCATAATCAGGGGCACCACATGCATGTTTAGAATGAACTGAGCCTAATAAAAACCAACCAACCAAAAAAAAAAAAAAATAAATCAAACCACCAACATTTGTCAGGAATTAAGTTCTCATTAAACCATGCAGGATGAGCCTTTGAAAACGGCTTTTCTGTTGAATGCTTCCATTTAAAAACTCTCATCCTCATTATATTCCATCTGATACCAGGGGTACTCAACAGCTCTGTGCCAAACATCAATATGTCAGACTAGACTGTAAAAAATATCAGAATCATCAAATATATGACTCTCTCTCAAATGATTTTAGGATATTATTGCCAAGGTCTGCAAGGATCAACTGTAAATTTACTTATGTACATTAGAAAAACAAACAATCAAGGAAAAATGAAGAAAACCAATAGCTGTTTCAAAGGTTGTGCTCTTACAAATACTTCATAGTGAAAATACTCAGTTTTAAAAGCAATAGGAAGATTAGAGACAGGAAAGTAATTTTTCTTTATTCTCTTCATTATTATGTTTTTGAAATTAAGACAAAAAATTAGAAATGTGTCCTTCCTTACAAGCATGATTCAAATAAGTTCCCTCTTTCAGACAGAGCCTTCTACTTAAACTTTACAGGTCTGCTCAGCTTCACAAAGCAGAGATGTCTGGAGACTGAAGTAATTGGGGAGAGGATCTCACGTGTCCCCCTGTCAGGAGCCACCTTCACTGGTCACTAAGAGCAGAAGCCGATTGACCTCCTGATACACCTGCACTTTGGGGCAGAAGTTGATTTTGAGAGCAGATTAAAGTCCACAAGGAGTTCTGTAAGTATCTGAAATTAGAGTAGGACCAATGGAAGAATGCTTGTGTCTATATGTACAGAGCAGTCATTAGAGTGTACATGTACTCTGAAATGCAGGCTCTTTGAAGAAAAGGAATAGCTGTAAAAGACATCTGTAAGATGCCTGTCACTTCCTTTCTGAAGTATTCACCCTTGGTTAACAAAACCCACAACTCCTCTGACTGAAGCTGAAGCTGGTTCTGCTTTTCCGTGTGCCAAGCCTGCCTGTCCAAACGCTCCCTGAGCTGCAGTGAGTGCCCCTCTCTGGCATTTCAGAGAGCACAATGGCACCCCCCGGGGCGGGGCTGCAGCCAGTTTGGGTTGGGGATTGTTTGTGGGACGCCGTTCTATTTATCACACAGCAGGGGTTCTGTTTCTCCCTCAGCCCCATTGTGTTCAGTCACACGGGGGGTTTTTTTTAAGTTACGTTTTAAGTTATAGCCTGTCAGGCACCCTGAGGCATCTGGACACTGGGTGCACCATCAGTTTGGAGTTATTACTGCTCAGGATTGCCGTAAATGAGTTAGTCATCTTTTCTCATAAGGCAGCAAGGGAACAGGCTGAAAGTACAGGGCAGCTGCTTCTTATTTAAAAGTGTGTCTTTCAGGAGGTACAAGACATTAACATGCCCTTTTGGAAATTATATGAAAGTCTGCCTAAGCTGTAATAAGTCATCACAGAAAGCCTGGAAAAAGCGCTGTCTGCACTCCAAGAGCAGCCACAGTTAGTCCCTGTACAACGTGTCTGTGTCCTGCCTGCAGCCAGGCGCACTTCCCTGGTCTGTCACTGGGGGTGAAAAGCATTAACCTGCGTGGAGTCACAGGATACATCCCAGCTGACCTGCCTGTGCCTGATCCTGCAGGTTATCCTTGCAGCACCGGGGGAGCCCTGGGAGAACTGGCAGGGAAGGAAGCCGTGGATGCAGAGCCCTCAGTGTGCAGTTTCTGGCAGGAACCTGTCTGTCTAACCAGTGAATTTTTGAACCCACCACCAACCTGGTCCTCCCATAGGACACACACAGCCCCCAGCAGGAAACAGAAGCAGAGTCTCCATTTCCCTTCTCACTTTACTGAGAAGGGACAAACCATTTCTTGGTGCTTTGGAGTTGCTGAATTCCGTTATTTGTGCAATAGTTCTTGACACTACATTACTTCCATTTAGTTTACAAACTGCAATAAGAGTTATTGGTTTATGTGCCACACATTTTAATTCTGGTAAAACACCATAAAATAAGATTGGCAGCAGTTTAATTTTACTTTTTTTCACCTCTCTACAGACTTGGAGGCTGTGGGCATAACCATTACTCCTAATGAAATTCTGAAGGTTGGAGAATATTTATAACAACCTAACACTGAATCTTGATAAAAGACACAACAATCTAAAAGGCTTGAAACAAAACATTAAATTGACATGGGTGAACATTATCACAGGTATTTTCACTCTGTTTGGTTGAACACAGTCTCTAATGTTCTTCAGTGGCTTTTGAAAATTTATGAATGCATACTGTTATGAGAGATTAAAGTCACATAATGACCCCTGACTTAAGAGCCAGATGGTCATTGGATCTGATAGGTTCCACTATTGAAAACTATTAGAAATAAGTGAAAATTTTAAAGGTTTCAATATGCCAAAAAAAAAAAAAAAAATCTGAATACTTTCTTCATAAGAAATCTACTGTTTTGAGAGGTCTAGGAAGGAACAACTACTGATTTTGGTATCATCCCATATGGTATTTTGTCCATCCCTTCAGCTTATAGTATTTGTCTAATAGGACAACTCATCCAAACCTCCACCATCATATAAATGGAGACATTTATCCATTTCAAATGCAATATGACACTGCTGAGGGCTGCAGCAGCCCAACATCAGTACTAACTAAAATTCCACACAAGTTATTTTTAGCATACTCCAATTTTTAGGATAGACACCTAAGAATAAGCATACCTTATTATCAACTAACATTTACTAAATCTCTTCTTCCCCCTCTCCCCTCACTTCCCTCCCATAGAAACAATGAAAAAGATGAAGAAAACATGAAATGTTAAAAATTCACATTGAAATGGAGAGAGGCATAGTCAGGAGCAAGGGTTTCCTGCAGGTTTGAGGAACCTGCAAGCTTTCACTTGCTCCTTCAGGCATCAAAGAGCATTTGCCCCCAGGCCTTGTCCAAGGTACAGACATTTGGATTGCATTAGGCTTCCAGGGGGTATGTGTGCAAAACTCCAGTATGGAACAGTTATTAAAAAGGCTGCATGTTTGCTATTTCTGTGGTTTGTCAGAAAGGTCATTGTTTAAGATGTTTTCATTTAATGACAATGTGCCTCTATTCTTGTTATTATTGTTTGTTTCTTTCGTATCCTTTCTTCCTCCTCAGTATCATTGTTTGTCCCTGTCCTGTGAAGTGTCTTGCAGTTCTGGTGCCATGGGATTGGGAAGATGTTATAGATTTGTGTGACTTCTCACTACACTGGTGGTTCATTTACAGAGGGGTGTTTCCACCATAGCCACTTCCCTGAACTTATTGGAAAGATTTAGTCTGGGGCAGGGAAAAAGGAGCCATATTCATTTATGCAGAGCTCCATTCCTTTAGCAGATGAAGGCTTGTTACAGTTCCCAGAAACTCTTCATGGGATCACCACCTATCAGAACTTCCCTCTTAATTAAAGCCCCTACACTTGCATTCACACAGGTCTACAGCAGCAGAAAATGGGAGCAGAATTATTGATCCCATGCAGAAAGTACACCAAATACTAAACCAAACTCTTAATCATAAGTACATCTCCTGAACTGGCAGAAATAAGCATCCCAGGCCACCAAAAAAAACAACTAAGGACCTGAAAGCACAAATTCCAGCTGAAATACAAGACAGTCAAATGGATCACCCAGTTATCAACCTTGCACAAACTGGAGGTGTGGGTAACTGTTCTGTTTCTACATTATGTGAGAACTAAAAAGATGGTTTTTATTTTGAGATGGGAAAGAACAGTGTTGTATGATGGAAACATCATACAAGAAAGCACACAAACAACTTGGAAAGGATTAGCAGGAAACATTAACAGATGAGTTAACCGTAGCTAAATATTTATATTGCACGTTTCACATTTATCACAACAAACCCTTCTTTTTCCAGAAAAAATATCTGGGTTAGGGGCTAGGACAGAGTATCCAATTTAATTGTTTCTTTTGGTATATCATGTTCCTTTAAAGGGGACAACACAGCCGAGTGGGCCCCTCTGCAGGAGAGAGGATGTGGTATCTTCATGTGTGAGCTATTGGGTGTGCTTGGGAGGGGAGAAGCAAACATCCACGAGACACAAGCACACAGCTGAGGCCCAGGAGATAGCTGAGAGCAGCAGGACAGGCCAGAAACCAGCCCCAGTGACAATGGGAACAGTTCCCTTGGGACCACAGTGAACTTGCAGTCTGCTTCAGCCCAGAAAGCCACAGAGCTGACTGAAAGCAAGACTGGAAGCAGGGACAAAGTGAGCAGCAGGGGATTTGTTTATAAATGCTTCCCCATGTCTAGTCTGCCTTTTTTCTCTCTCATCTCTGTTGCAAGAGGTTTGTCTGATGTAGGCTTTATTCAAAGAAAACCTGAGGTTGAGCTGAAAAGCTCTTTGAGGGAAGAGCTCTGGACAGAGCTACCTCAATGCTCTTGTCAGAGATTTGTGTTCTTTAATGACAGAGGTATTTTGGTGTTTGATTTAATTATGAGGACAAAGACTTGGCTGCTATGTGCAGCACAGAAGTAGTGGCTTTACCTTTTAGAGAAGGGTGAGTGGGTGCCAGCACCACAAGCTGTGCACTGGGGCACAGTGTGAGCACAGGAACAGCCATGATCTCAAAAGCAATTCCTGCACACTTGGAACTAAAGGCAGCATGAGGTTCTGGTAAAAAGAATTTCATAACTTTCCAGTCTTCCTCCACTTCTCCTGTGCTCCATCTGAACTAGGAGCTGCTGATCAAAAGCTCTGGGGAGAGCCTCCTACAAAGCTTGTCCTGAACGCTAGACTGAGTTGTTATACAATCAGCTGTGATGCCACTCAGGCAAGGCCAGAGGACAGTGATCAAACAGCTCAAAACACAATGAGAAAAGGGCCTTTGTCGGTGCCAACAGGGAACCTATGACTACCCAGGATCCAGAAACAGTTGTGTCTTGCTTTAACCCACTGCTCCCACCAAAGCAGCCTTTTCTCCATGTCCTTTAGCCTGTTCCACCCTCTCTGGAGAGGGCGTGAGCCCAATTACCCGGCACTCAGCAGCCACCAATTACAGAGGCAGCAGACCCCTGCATTGTCCGTGCCCTGTCAGGCAGCATCTGCCTGCCAAGCGTGCTGCAGCAGCCTTTGTCACCGTGCTGTCCCCCCGGCAGCCAGCTGCAGAGCCTGAACGAGAGCGGGAGAGAGCACAAGGAAGCCATTAGAGGTTGGGAGCAGTTGCCCAACATGGCTCAGAGAGGGATCTGAGGAATCATAATGGAATCACTCATGAGCAACTGTCCGTCCGGTCCACATCTGCAGGCGGTCTGCAGCTGCCCTGCTCTCCACAGACCAGACCAGCTCTCCAGAACAGCACAATCTCTGCATTAGCTTAGTGTACCTGCCCATTAGCTTTAAATGTGTCAAGCATTAAAAGAAAAAACCCAAACAAAACTTGTGGTCTGTGAGAGAGTGGCCATGAAGAGTTGGGAAAACAAAAACCAGGGGGAGGAACAAAGCCTCCCTGTTGAACGACAAATGGAGAGAGTTGGCTCCAGCTTGTAATTACAACATCAACTTGAAGCAATGAAGCCAGGCAACTTGAAGTAAATGTATTTGTGTTTTATTTCACATTCAGCTCCCCAGTTGTGCGATGGGAAATCGAGGAGAATGAGCAGAGTAATAATGATGGGGCAGGACTGCAGCTGGCACAGGCATGGGTGCGTGGGAGGAAAAACATCAAGAGTGCCCACAGCCTGCGTGTGAGCCCTGCCTGTGCTCAGCAGGGCTCCTCATCCCTGTGTCCTCAAAGAATTAACTCATTTCCCAGAACACAGGAGGTAAGTCCTGATTCCACTAATGAGCAAAATAAGAACCACAGTTAACCGCCTGAGACACCCTCCCACCATCATCCCTCCCTCATGCTGTCTGCCTTTGAGATGCAACCTCCTTCTTAACAGCCATACTATTCTATGTACATAAACAGCAAATATTCGAGTAACAACACTTCCAGCTGCTCCTTTTCTGTTTTCTTCACTGTAGATAGGATCGGTAAGGGAAGTCTTCAGAGGAGAAGAGGATCTTTTTTTAAAGTGAACAATAAACATTTATCTAACAGTTCATCAAGGAGTACCTCAACTCTACAGTTTTCAGCGGGCAGAAATCAAATTGTGAATCAGTTACTTTCCAAAATACAAAATGACTGCAAGATCAGATGCCAGCTGTACATTCATTGTTCACTTGTGCCTATTTTGAGATAGATAAGTCCCTTTTTTTGTAAGACAAATAGTGCTGGGAACTAATAACTAACTGCATTCACAAAACCTGTCAGTGTTACTGGGTCACTTAAACTTTAATTTATAAACAGTTCTCTTTAAAAGAAATGGCTTAAAAAAAGAGGGGAGGGAGGATGTTCCCCACAGCCTGGTGTCAGCAATGGTTGTCCAGGCAGGCTGAGGATTATGATTATTATAACCAGTGGTGTGGACACCAGAGAAGTGATAAAAGCATTCTTCCAAAGTAGACTTTGGGACCATCAAACACATGAAATGAAGTAAGATTTTGTCTCCCTGACAGGATTAATACCACGAGTTTATAAACCAATCTAAACACTTATTTAGAAGACTAAACCATCCCTGAATTGTGTCAGTTGCCATTGTAGCCTTTCATGGATTCAGTGAAATGCTAAAGGGACTCTGAAACCCATAGAGCACCTCAAGACAACCAGAGAAAGGCTCTCCTCACTCGCACAGAGCTACTGGGGAAAGGGTTTAATATGGAAATGATGTGAAAAGCTCAGCTTCTCCTCTACGTTTCGGATTAAATTACACAGCCAGAAACAGCTGCTGCAGCTCAGCAGGAAAATCCAAAAACAGTGAAAAACAGTGGCTCAAAAAGGCAGGGAGTGGGGAAGTCAATATTTACAACACACTCATTTATACTTAACAGTTAAAGTAATCAGGAGATAGGGGGAGGACGACTAAAATCATTTACTTCACAAAATACCTCAATTTTAGTTCTCTATCCCTCTTTCTTCTGAAATAATGTGCAACTCCAAGTGTGGAACAGCACAGGTAAAATCAGTATTAATTAGGAATTACATTAAACCACTGAATACCAGAATCATATCATTTTATAATCCAGACTCTCTATCTTCTCCCCCATCCAAAAAATCCATACTTTGAGATTTAGCAGGATAATTTCTTAACTTCCATTCTAGAGGCAAAACAAGCTACAACACTGTGTCTGCTTTGTAGTGTTACTCCCACCTTACAACCAGATTTCACACAGTCAGAAGAACTCTTCACTACCCCACTTGCTAGATTTAGAAGAAGGATTTGAACACAATTAAAACAAGAATTCAGGTCTCTTTGCAAGGTATGCATTATAAGATTAATACTTAATAATCCTGTCAGCATTTATTTAAGCAAAGCCATTGGAGCAAAAATTTACAGTCATTTTAGCTGCCTGTTGCTGCAAACACACGTTTCTCTAAATCAAGGGAAACAATTAGGCATGTGACTGCTTACCTCTAGCAGGTGTTACCCTACATGAGTATCCAAACCCAGAATTAAGACACAGCCATAGCATGTATCAATACAGCAATAAACCCCTCAAAAAACGGCAATTAATTATTTCCTTTCTATCAGCCTTTCAGCAGCTTTGCCATTATATTATCCACACACATTCGGGATATGAAGCATTTATTCGTTGTTTGCTCAGAGAACAGAAAAAATACTTCTTTTGTTTGCTCTCTGAAGTAAGACATCAGGAGACCTCATACAAGGAAACAGGCTTTTTTCACACTCTTTGGACAAGAAGAGAGAAAAAGAGGAAAAAATGTATTTTAATAGAGCCACACTTACTAACCCCTCACAAACGACTTGCTGAAATACCAGTATCACAATACAAAATCAAGTGGCTCTCCCTGACAGAGCTAAAGCATAAAAACAGAGCCTCTGAAGTGCTGAACATTCTCCTTTTACTTAAAAATAGACCTAAAAAAGCTAAGACAGACTGACCCACCTACCTCTAAGAACACACTTCCATCCTCCAATGGCAGGGGAAGGCAAGGCATCTTCCATAGTTGCTTGTTAAAGGAAGCAGGGCCACCTGGCCCCAGTGGTGGGGCTGCTAATGAAGCCCAGCTGCATCCTCCCAGACTCTAGATGATGTTTCCCTGGGGAATTGGCTTGCACTTTGTGTCACTGCCCAAATCAGTGGAAGTGGGGTAAAAGCAGATGGAAAAAAAGCCACCTTCTTTGGAGGGGTTTTATTTTGCACCCATATTGCCATTAAAAAGTCCATGTAAGAGAGAAAACTAGCAAAGAAAGGCAATTTTGGAAGTTTTCCTTGGATTTCTATGGCCTCAGTTGCCTTTGCTGACACGCCACAGCCCCATGGTTTTTAACGTGATCAGTTTAACTTGCCTCCCAGAAGAGGAAGAGAAATTGCTCTGAGTTTGTTTATTGGGCAGAACTGTGCATCTTATTGTACTGCACCTTCTACACAGAAGCATTTGAAAGAATACCAGCAGCAAGAAGTAAGAGACAAAAACAAACAAACAAAAAGAAGTGTGTAATGGTCAAGAATAAAAAAATCATATTCCTCTGACCTCCTAACATCACTGGAATGCCAGGACATCTTTTAAGTGCATAGCAAACATTATCAAATGGAAGAAGACATCAAGGAAAATAGGGATTTGAATTAATAGATGCAGAACTGAAAACATGAGTTACCAGCTGTGCTGTGCACATCTGGGACAATCTCAGTCAGACCAGATTCATGTATTGCCACAGAACTGAGGGCTGGTCTCTGCTATCACAAAGGTTTCTGGATAGGTTTCCAAGCAAAGAGAGGAAGAGGAGTTCAGGGTTCCTGGTACACAATTTCCCAGCACAGTTTATGTGCTGAATTAAATAAAATGCATTTTCACATCCCATTTAACTGAGCGTGTCCAAACATGGCAACCCTAACCCTAACTAGTGAAAGGACTTTGAGCAACCACAACTATTGCATTTTTTTGCCAAGTGCTAAGGTAAATGTTTGCTGTTTAAAATAAGGATTTGCTTTCTCCCTGCAATGTCACCAGTCTTAAAACTGCTACTTAAAACCCAAAGAAATATGGCTCTGAGACCCATCTGTTGTTGCTACAAGCGGAGTTCTCGAAATGTTTGTGTGTATCACTGATGGATTTATTCTGCAGCTTTGACACCATCATAACCTTCTGTTCTGTAACTCCTGGACCATTTTGGGCTCTGTGAAGCTTCCATGGTAAGGCAGCTGCCACATTTGCCAGTGAGAAAAGCTGTAAATCTCAGTAAGCCCCCTTTGACTGAGGAAGGTGTTGAAAATTATCTTGCTGTGGTTTGCAGTGGCTCAGTGACTCCTTAGCAGCTTTGAAACAAACCTCACCTGTAGAGAATTTCTCTGTTACAGTCCTGCAATAGATGAGCCTTAAGGAGGTGCTGCTATCCCTGTAAACCACCTCTGCTGCTTTCCTATAGCCCTGTGTGTTCCCCAGCTTCAAATTCCAGCATGGCATTCTGTCCCAAAGGGACACATACCATCAGTATGAATACTGAACTCCATGTAACCTTCTATTTCCCAGCTTAGGTTTCTATTTTAATTAAATTGCCAGCTTTGTGATTTAAAAAGCCCCTATGTATATTTGTATGTATATTTGTATATATATGATATACTGGCTTTTTTTGACCTTTTACACCAGGTATCCATCTACTACATTCTTTGTAAATTCTTTTCATATATATTTTGGTGCTGCCCATGCTATGACTTTTTACATGAGCTCACTGCTTTCACAAATGCTCACTCTGGAGCTTTCCCAGCAGATGAGACCTATTTTGCTTTAACACCTGCTTCAGTCACCTCTCAGTTGAGGCTGACTTATATTTGCACTGTATAAAACAGTGCCCTTATTTTAACTCTATCCTTCAAAGAACAGCCTCTCTCAGATCATTGAGACCTGAATAATGATATGATGATTAGTAGATATGGTACTAGGATGGTCTAGTTTCCTCCAGAAGAATAAATAGAGCTAGCTGTTCAGGAAAAGAAGAATTCCAGTGGGAAATAAAGACAACTGTTGTGACATTTTTTCTTGGAAAACATCATGTTCACAAATAGAAGCTGCACGCATCTTGAAGAGTTTTTAAGTTTTGTGACATGCTGCAAACATAAAGGGCTGGCAGGCAGAAAAGCCAAGTGAGCTGGGTGAATATGCAGAGAAACCTGGCTAAAGAAAACAAGCAGAGCTGGAATTGTGGTAAAACATATGTTTTGAAGTAAACATCATACTAGGCCAGTGGAAGGGGTGCTGATCCCCACACAACTGGCAGCAGTAAAGAGAGGAATGCTTTAAAAAATTACCTTTAGCTTGAGGATTCAGTAGCTTGCCAGACTGTGAAATATAGGGAAAGTATCTCCCTGGCTACTGGTGATCTAACCTTTGTACCAGTGTCCTGTTCTTGAGGATTCCCTGCTGGAGTCACTTACTGTTCCTGTACATCTTAGCATGGTAATCCAGCAAGTGTGTGTTTCTGAGTTCCTTTAAGAAATCAGAGAGAAATATGAATTCCCATTATTCCATTTATTACATAACCACATTAAACACAGCAGGTGTCTTCTGATCAATCTTCATATGGTGCCTACTTTATTTTTTGGGGAGAATCACAACAAATTCGGCATGTGGAACGGCACAGGAGCTTGTGCAGCCACAAAACCTTACTGTCACCCACCAGTCTGCAACCTGGAATGTGCTGGGGGCAGCAGAAGGGAAAATGTGAGGAGCTCAACACTGTGGTGCCAAGGAAAAGTGGAGCTCCTCTCTGCAGGGAAGGACAGGTCTGGTTTTCCCTGTCAGCAGCCTAAGAGGAGCCTGCTTTGAGCCTTTATATGGATTTCAGTCCCTATCCCTCTGACCTTCACTGCTTGAAATGGGGCTGGCCTAGCTGCCTCTCTGAGGAGTGTTTTCTATTAAGCAGCTCCCTACAGGCTTTTGAATCAATGGAGGTGACGTGCAAAAACAAAGACAATTTGGAAAATATGATATCTAAAAATATAATATCTTAAAGAAATCTACACCATGGAAATAACTGCAAATTAAATGAAAGTACTTGGGGTTTCGGTAGCACTACCGTTCTTGTAAATGGAAAAAGTACAGTCTTTTCAGCTTATTACTACTGTGCTCAAACCCAGCAGCATCCAGAAAGCAAAGGCTTCCAATGACAATCTAACAAAATATAACAAATGACCATACAAAAGATCTGCATGGCCTTTCTAACTCAGGGTCCAAGCCACAATGAAACAGGAAAACTGAATTCAGTTCAAGTTTCAGCATGTCTCTTCTGTCCCCACGCCTGTCTGCCTACTTAGAATGTCAAAAAAAGCGCCAACAAAATGTCAACAGTATATAATCTAATATTTTTAATTTTATGTACAGGAATATAACGTTATGGCAACTTTGTACATGAAATACATACAGTATTTAAACACGAAAATCAGCTAGGTAAGAATTTACATTTGCAATGAAACTGCTTCATGTGCAGCCCAGTTAATACTTAGTTTAGATCTGTATTTTATTGGGGGGAGATTTTAATAGTTTACAATCATAGAAACATAAACATTTAAAACAAGACTCTATAAAATAATTTACAGAAACCCTACCATCTACACTGAGAGAAAGGGCATATGTCTGTGAGTTGTGTGTGTGAGTAACAAGGTGGACAAATGATGTATCTCAGCCTTTTAAAGTATAAAATAATTTAGAAGCAGTTCATGCAATATGGAAGCAAAGGCGTGCCAGTTCCTCCGAGGTTTTCTGCTATCTTGGACATCTACTGAGCATCACATGTGGGTCACTGGACACATGATAACACCACTGACAGGTGCTACCAGATAGCACCAGCCTCAGTTCCTCCAGACAACGACTTATGTAAACATAAATATACAAGTTGATATCTTTTCTACACAGTACAAATACAGGTCACAACTTCTCAGCTGTGCAAGTAGTCAATCCGTACACTCGGAAGCAGGATAATGCTCAGTCCAGAGTTCCCTGTGTTCCTCTGTCCAAGGCCACTAACAGAACTTCCTTGTTTTCACTAGTTTGCTCTGGTATTTCACCGAGTGCCCACCGTGCCCTATCACATAAACATCCAGCAGGTAGGACTTGCCAGGCTGCAGGCCTCTGATTGTCTCTGTGGTCACTGCTTTCTGGATGTTCTGGCTGTGGAAGTATTTACAGAGAACCTTATCTGACTTCTTCCTCGTGTCCGGACCCAAGCACTGGTTCTGCTCTCTTTTCTTCTGCTCTTCGTTGTAATTGTCGTCCACTTCCCTCTTGTAGATGCAGAATTTGTTCCTCTCCTGCGTGCCCAGCCACGCCACCGTGACCGAGGAGCACGTGCGGAGCTTGTCGAAGGCTTTGATCCGCGTGTCTTCGGGAAGGGAAGGGAAGGACTGCTTGTTGGGCCTCGTTGTAGCCAGGACCTTCAGCATGGAGGCGCCTTTCTTGCTGCCCTTCAGCCTAATCAGGTATTTCGCTTTTGCTTTCCCCCGGAGCTGGAACTGCCGCACGCCCTCCACGCTCTGAGACAAGAGAAGTTTCCCATCCCTCCTAACTTGGATCTGAACAGCATCCAGGCAGGAGTGAACGGAAAAGGTGACTTTTTGGTGAGATGAAACAGGGGCAAAGCGTAGAAATTTGGCTCCCTTTCTTTTGATGAACACATCTGTAACTTTGCCATCCTTCAGCTCGATTGTTTTCTGCTTCGCCTCCTCCTTGGTCCTGGCAAAGGTGCCGACATAGGCGGTGCTCATGTTGGTGTTGGTGTTCACTGCAAACATGTCGAAGTAGTACTGTGTGTCTGGCTTCAGGTCAGACACGGTGAAGATGTTCTTGTTCCCAATACAAACTCTATGCAGGTCAACTCTCGGCTTTGGGGATGTTTGCCGCCCAAACTTGGACGATTTTAGGAAACCACGTTCTTTGCCAGAGTTGTTGTCTGCAGGGAAGCCAAAATGGGCAAAGTCAAAGGGACTGAAATCCAGGCCTGGCTTTGGAGCCATCATGAAGGCATCGTCGGAGCTGAGCTTGGCTTCGACAGCACAGAGGCTTTTGAAGTTGTGCTCTTTGTTGATGACTATGCAGTACTGGATGGGCTGTCTCAGCAAGGAGGCTGTGGGGCTGGGTTTCCATGCCAGCGTCACCGTGGTACGTCCCAGAGAGGTGACATCGATTCTGGGATCGTAAGGTAACTCAGGGTAAGGCTGGTCCGACTCTGGAGTCGTGGTTGCATACACTTTAAAATGAGTGTCCTTCTCTGTGGACAGCAGATCCAGCTGGTACAGCCCAGACGGGGAACTAGAGGACACAAAGTACTCCACATCGTTGCCTTTGTAGGAGAAGAGCTCCGTGCCTTCCTCGTTGGTAATCTGCTGTTTCTGTTGCTCAAGGGGCTCTGGGTCACCTGGAACACAAGCAAAAGAAAACATTTGTACAGATCCTCTCTGCAAATGTGAAAAAACAGAACTCTAGCTGGCACATTTCACTATATAAAATACAAATGTGAGATGGAAAGGGAAGGTTTTGTCTTCTGAGGAAGATGTAATTGATCAACACTTCTGTCAAATCAGAGAGGAAAATTGATTTGGCACTCAGGTAAACCCAAACACAATAGAAATTCCACCTGATCAGTGTTAATGGAGTCTCATGAGTGGTAGCTGCAGCTTCCATTGGAGTATCAGGCATCTCACCTGGAGTTGCCATGCAGTGTTCCCCAGGGGAAACTCACTCACCTGCGTGTTCCTGGATGTGGACCCTTGGCTTTGGCCATCTGTGTCACACTAAAATTTTGTTGCTAAACACAGTGGGGGCCAGAGGTGTGTCTGCCATACCATGTGGTGTGTGTGACAGTTCAGCACATGTGTCAGAGGGTTTGGCAGCCCTTTTCTCTCCCCTTTTCTCTCTATGTCTGGAGATGAGCCCCTCCAAGGGCTGAGCTCAGTCCTGCTGCAATGCCAGCCCTGCCTCTCCAATTCTTATCTTGTGTAAACACTTCACAGCAAAGCCCCCATCAAACTGAGTCACTCTGGGCAAACAGTTTGCTCTGGCAGCATTCAGACCCCTGTGACTGTAACCTCAGCTTTTACTTCTTTGTAGCTCTTTTCCTTTTCATGTTGCTCCCTGTTGTCAATCTCCTGCACTGGAAGACCAAAGCAGCAGATCATAAAGACAGACCTGCTGTGGGACTCAGTCTTTGAGGGACCTTAAATCCAGGAGAAAAGCAAGGAAGGGGATAGGGGAAGTCACTGATGGTTTGTTACCTGATCCTTCCCCACTGGCTTCCTCGGGGAGCTCTTGCACACTCAGTTTCCACTCCAGAGGGGCATCACACGGTGTCACTGTCACTGCTAAGGGAGTGTTGTCCTCTTCAACCACGAAGAAATACCTAGAGGGAGGTTAACAGACCCACATGTCAGGAACTCCTGATGGCAGCCAACAGGCAGGGATTGACTTGACACGATCAGGGATGGTCCTGGTGGGGCCACAGAGTCAAAAGTGCTCCCAGCAGGTAGAGGGAGAACATGAAAAGGCTGATGGGCCAGAGCTAAGGAGCAGAGTTCACACTTCTCTGTCAAGGCAGAGCAGAGGTGCTTCTGGCCTCCTACCCACCCCTCCAGAAGCTTTACTTTCTACCCCTATATTACCTAGATACAAATAATCACAGAGATATAAATGAGGGAAACAGGATCTCTCCTGAAACTTAGGGGATATGCTCTTCCAAGCAGGACACACATTTTAAATTGTATCTAGGTAAGCACACAGAGATACACACACACCCCTGGCTGCCCTCCCACGCCGCAACAGATGCCACACATCACCTATTGTAAAATGTTCCTCACCAATGAAGACTGGAGGAGGTATGAGATAGTGAGGTAATGCAGCTCTTCCCTGAACTCTCTGGAGCCTGAGGTTCTTCCCTGGTCCAACCCTCAGTATTTTCTGACCCATAGGGTGAAGTTTGGGAAGTGGGGAGTTCAGACCAGGCTGCCTAATGCTGCTTCTTTAAAGCACAGTAGGGAACAGTGAAGAGGGACAAGTGTGGTGGGTCAAGCCTGTAGTTTCTAATTTCCTTCCTGCTCCCATTGCCTTCAGACATGTTAGTGGCCCCATTATAGGGAAATTTTGCAGTCTGGGGAGCTCTGGGCTTATCCCAAAAATCAAATAAATTGGACAGACCCTCGGCCGGGGAGGCCAGACTGGGATGGAGGCGCACATATTTACTTCACCAAACAGAACACTGGCATTTGTATTTTTCTTGCTGGGATCCAGTTTTTATCTCAAAGCACCCAGCAACCAGAGCTAGTGTCTTCAGAGTTGTCCTTCCTCACTCGGGCCAGACAGAAATACCTTTTGGGGGTGTCTCGGAAGAGGTAGCTGCTGATTTCGGCTCCGTCGGGGATGACTGACGAGTCATGGAAAAACGCCTTGTCCCGGATCTGCATCTGGAAGAGCTCCTCATCCCTGGTGGGCAACTTCTGGGGCCTGGAGTCGAGGGGCAGCAGCAGCAGCAGCAGCAGGAGCGGCAGCGGGCAGTGCAGCAGGAGCATCCTGCAGCAACGACAGGGAGTCCCACCTCAGGAGGGCACCACGTGCAGCTCGGCTGTGCTGGGGCACACCTGCACCAACCCCCACGTGCACCTTGTGTTTCGCAGGCACCTTCACTGCCCCACAAACGCCAGGAAAACTCACTGCGAGGGCTGAGCTCCCATTGTCACAGCCCTTGGATAAAGGGTGTCACCAAGAGTTTCCCATCCTGAACTGTGACTGAAGCAAGCCCAGGCACTGGTTTCAGAGTGGAATCACTAGCAAAGATCAAAAGCCTTCCACATGCTTTGGTGAGTTACACTTTGATGTTTTGCCACAGCAGAGACAGAGCCGGCTGGCCTTGGGAGCTGCAGTAAGCACAGAGCAGATGAAGGGTACATCACTTCGCTTCCCCTAGGAGATTTTGGTTTGGGCTTCCAACAATCCTCTGGAAAGTAAATATTTCCAGTGAAACTGTTCTTTACAAAAATAGCAAATTAGGAAAACATGTGATACAAACCCACACATATTCAAAGCACATTGGTATTAGCATGCAATTCAGCAGGGTTTAATCCTTAAGCCTGATGGGAATTGCAAAACACAAAAGCAGAGAATCCTTTACAAATTAGGCATAATAATTCATAATCTCAGCCTTTCATTATTATGTCTGTAACTAGGTCAGAAATGACTACCTTAACATACACAGTGGGACAGGCTAGAAATCTCTCAGTACAGTGGGTGATCTCATATATAATGGCTCTGGGATGGGTGGGGGAAAGGGGAAACAGCCCATTTCATGTACAAGTATATCAAGTTTGAATTGTTAAATGATAACCATTTTTAATTAGGAGGGGGGAAAAAAAGGAAAAAAAGATGTTTAGGATATTTAGGCCATTACCTAAACTGTGTTAGCACTGATTTTGGAGAGAGACGAGGTAAAAAGCTGAGCTGGCAGGAACAGTTTTATCTTGTCCCTTGGCTGATTGTACAGTCATGTACTGCTCTGGGTACTGTACTGTGAAGTAACTACTACTTTATAGCAAACTCTTTCTTTTACCTTTAAGATCAGATCTGCTGCTGAGATAGTTCTTTTTCCTATCACCCCTAATATTTTATGTAAAAATAGCAAACATGAAGCTCCTTGAGAAGTGGCACACTGTGGTCCAAACCAACTGCTCTTCCTAAATCCCTCTCCCTGCTGCCTCCAGCTCCCCTTCTGCCTGTGCTGCTCTCAGGACAGCTAAACACAGCCACCCACATGTTGCACAGCAGGGCTTCTGACACCAGCAAGGCCATGGAGGGCTATTTTCACCATCGTTTTGCTTCCTCTGCCTCTGACGTTGTTATTTAATCATTCCTTCCATCAACATGCAGGTCCCCCCCACTCACCCTCTCTGCTCTCCCCCCATATCAGCTCATTGCCTCCCCCCTTTCTACTGTTTTCTCCAACTCCTGCTCTCCAGTTCAGTTCCTTCATCTTTCTATTTTCCC
The DNA here is from genome assembly GCA_013399915.1 of Illadopsis cleaveri. Taxonomy (NCBI): domain Eukaryota; kingdom Metazoa; phylum Chordata; class Aves; order Passeriformes; family Timaliidae; genus Illadopsis; species Illadopsis cleaveri. The sequence goes on from VXBB01013296.1 coordinate 194,170, forward strand.
ATAGAAACTGGTGATGGGAGAGTGAAAACACATGGCAAACTCAGCAGTATCCATAAGCCAGGAGTGACGTGCACTGAGCACTCCCTCACAGGATGCAATTTTAGGTCTCACGTGGTGTGCTCTGTTATCATTTGGGATGGTTTAATGACAGGTTACTGCAGTGCTCTGCCCTACAGAATGGAAAGGAGTCCAGGGCTTTACCTAACACATGCAGTTGCTACCTACAGGTAAATCCTGATTTAGATTTCCCAGTCTTTGTCAAAATCTATCCCAACCAGGTCCTGAGCTAGCTTTTGATGACAGTGGATATAGCTCCTCAAATTCAGACTGGAGTGTTGATTCTTACCAGCAAAGTTAAAGGCATTTGACCTTTTGGAGCAAAGATCATAAGTCAAAATACTTGCTGGCTTGAGTCACTGAAGCTGGCAGAAGGCTCCCCTCACACAAAGCACGATGAGTTTTGTGTGCTCTAACATGCTGTTTATTGATTTTTCGAGTATTATTGTTGGCCAACAGGGATGAAATTCCTTCCAACTTATTCACAACAGTTACAGCAGATTATTTGGTTAGGTAAGAAACTCTGACACTTTCTGCAGACAGCGTCCTCCACATGAACCCCCTGAAATTGCAATCCTGTGTATTCCCATAGTCAGTTCCAGCGCAATGTAACCTCTACTAAAATAAACCATTTTGATTATAGACTAAGCCTCACTTCTTAAATAATTTCACTAGCTAATGCACTTTAAAAACTCCCATAAACAGTGTTTCTGCCCCCCTTAACAGCTACAGAGCAGTGACAAGGTACAGATTTGTCTACAATTTCTTTTTCTAAATGCTTCTATAAAGCATTTTGGCATAAAAATAACTCCAAAAAGACACATTCAATTTAGTTCTGTGATCCCTGCCCGTCCCACACATGAAATACCTTGCAAAGTTGTCAGCTGTTACTGAAAAGGGAAACTTTTATAATCTCTGTTCTTTGACAAATTAATAGATTTTTGAGTGCCTTCATTTTCATGTCTCTAACCTCAGAGGCTTAAAATGGGCCCAGTTCTCATGCACGACATTTCCAAAAGCGAGACAACAGCAAAGAGGCATCCAAACCTCGCTCACAGTTTTTGGAAGCTGTGCTGTCAGTGTTACACCACCCTTTCACACCAGTTAATAAACTGATTTTAGTTTTTGCTGCGCACTCATTATAATTTGGCAGGGTTTCAAGCTAAACCCTCTATAGTTTACTCATGCAAAACATCAAGAGCGAAGCAAAAAGCCCATTTATTCATCCCATGTTTGTTTCTGGGCAAGCTCACCAATGACTTTGACAGAGTCCCTCAGAAACTGCACTTGCTAGATGTGAGCCTGTGAATTCGTGCTCTGCCACCCAGCCCTCAGAAACTCAACAAACCATTTTCTTGTCTTAGATTCATTTTTAGAAGCCAGGTACAAGCTGGGGCCTTAGCACTGCCCTTCTAAGCCACACAAATTACATTAAATACATTGTGTGATTTTTTTGTTCTCTAGGCTGTGCCGCCTCCTTAAATGTCTTTTTACTCCGTTTTCTACAAGTTTGTCGTGTTTTCTTTTCTTTTAAACTCTGAGTCAATATTTTATTGATATACTCCTGCTGACTGGAGGGATTTGCCTGCTGTTTATCACTGAATTTAAGAGAGTGCCAAAATAAACAGTCCTAAGTGAAATAATAAGCACCCTTTTCCTTCTCCAGGATTGCAAAAGTGCCCTCTAATGGCCCATCTGTACGTCTCACTTCTTCCCCAAACTCTGTCTCAACTGAGCCTTAAAGCCAGAGGAAGAAGTCCTGCTGGCTGACCGACCTTGGGAGTCAGACTGAGCACCCGGAGGGTCCCATCTCTCCCAGGCAGGGCTGCTCCCAGGGGACAAGGCCACTCAGTTTCTCCTGCCAGGCACCAGGACACTGAACCCGGGCTGACTGATCTCAGGGTAGGCGGCCAGGGTTTCCTTGGATTTGAACCTGGAATGCGGCAGTGCCCTCCCCAGGTGAGCAGCTCCCGGGCTACACAAATACACAAACACTCCGGTAGCAAGAGCCACACCTCAGGAGAGGTTTGCTCAATGAACCCAGCTGTATTTACCCAGAAAGATCAACAGAACAAAAATACATGCTGTACATTGGAGAGGGAGATACATGATTTTAAACACTTCAAAATTCACCACCTTGCCAGAGGCTCGGGGCTTTTGTCTTCCTTCACGAAGTATAAATAACCATTTTATAAATGGCATTTTATGAACTTGAGCTATAAGCACATACATGAAAACAATCGTTAAGTCAGGTCATGGGTTTTATGACAATTACAATTAATTCCTATCTTTCTAATAATCTCCTTACCCAACCTTTCCAAAATCCCACCTACACAAGCCCTACACAGCCCTCTCTCCTGCCTTTCAGACCTCCAGGTAACAAACTCCATCTGCAAATGTCCAGGTAAACTGCAATTAGGACCAGAAATGGAGAGGATAATGGGATTTGCAGCTGGCTCAGGTTCTGTGAGGGACAAATTAGCTGGAGCTGTGGCAGCACCTCGTGGGGTTTTCCCACAGGCTCAGCAGGGTGGGCACACCCTTAACCCAAGGCAGAAACAGGGTCCTTGGGGACAAATGAAATCACCCCATTTTTTATTTTCCTGCTCAAGCGTATGGTATTTTCTGACTGACCTTCCTTCCCAGCACTGACACATGGCTGTGCGGGGCATCCTCTACAAGGGATCAGAGGCTCCCTGCCTACATCCCACCACAGAAATCCCACCCAGCAAGCCAAGGATCCAGTTTGTTTGGCTGTTGGGGATCCAAGCAGTTGTGTCCTCCTGTTTGGGCTTCACTGTGCATTTATTTCACACAGACACTCACAGGAAGGCTCAATCTCACCAAACACACCTATGCTGTGGAAAAAGGGAGCAAAGTGTTGGATTCACCACATGCAACACTGGTACCTGTTCACACTCATCTTCCTTGACCTGTGGAAATAATTTGCTTTACTCCTCAACTGTCTGCAGGTCACCCAGACCTGTGAAGGATTTAAAATACCAAAGCAAAAAAGATCTGGGTTTACCTGGAGCAACTACATCTGGAATAACCAAATGTTAATTACAGAGAGTGGGAAGAGCACGACTGTAATGTAGTGAGGATAATTTCAAGGCACTGCCTGACACAGTGCTCTTGGCTTGCATTTCTTGTCTTCTTATTGTATAGATGGTTAATTTTTTCCTCCTTACATCCTATTTTTAAACTCTGGTGTGCTGGGGGTGGCTTTTTTTTTTTCTGTTTACATTACCCATGCTGCATCTCATAGTAAGTCTGCAGATTTATTGACATGATTTAAGTCCAGCTTTGGATATAAAAGGGCACTGTGTGACTTATTATAGGAATGCTGCAAGTAAAGAGGCTGTGAGCTTTTCCATTATACACTCCTTTTCCAGAGATCCATGCCACAAATACATGCACCTCAGCACACACAGTTATCACCTGAGCAACAGAGGAGTTTAAAAGCACTTATAAATTTGGATTGTAGTGCAATTAGTTATTTTTAATGTGCAAACAAGGAAAAATAACGCCTTTGCAATTTAAGCATTTACTGGGAGCTGCTCAGTTTGTTTGTTCAGGGGGAGACCAGAGGGGGAAAGTGAAGGTCTGCTGTTTAATGCTGACAATTCCCTAAAGGATGTGGGAAATGCTTGGTATGCTTTTCATTTGGACTTTTCTGTGGTTCCTTTTTTTTTTTTTTTCAAGCATTGCTTTTGAAAATTTGTTGTCTGGTCCTGGCTGGTGCCTGGGGAAAAAGCATGGGCCAGGCAGGGCTGTGGGACCTCTCCAGGGGCTTGGGACAAGGAATGCAGCCCTAACAGGGATGCAAGGGTGTATCACTGTCTCTGTGGATTTTAAAGACCAATTTTTTGTGTAGTGCCACAGCCAGGTTAACATGGCAGCTCCTGTTGGCAGGCCCAGCTGTAACTGGGAGAGCAGGAGCTCTCAGGGACCTGTAATCCATGGATTAAAGTCCCTAAGCACGCAGGGACATGACGGACTATAATGGTGCCTTTGAAGCATGGAGGGTCCACCGTGTCAATAATCTGTGGATTGACCAAGCACCTCTTGCAATTCCAATTCAACCCACCATTTTCCTTTGCTGAGAGTATTGTTTTAGCCAAGCAAATCACTGTAGCATTACAGGGAAAAAATACAATCACGTAAAAATAGGAAGGTATGAAGAAATAAGGGTACATTTCTACCAAATCTTGATGGACAACAGTAGCAGTGAGCTACAGCTTGGGGGAGAGGTTAACTCCAAAGGGGCATCATTAGAAAATGCAGAGCTGTCTCAAATTAGGCATGTTGAAAAGCAAACATACTCGGGGAGATACGGTATCAAAAAATCAAATTTTACATGGACTATTTTGTTTCTAAACTGAGACTTATTTGTTTTTCCACTTTTAGTGGAAACAGATTCAACCCTGATCACATCAAAATCATCACCCTGGAGCTGGTGGCAGCTGGACGCTTCAAAAGCCAGCTGAGCCAGGAGGTGCCATTTGGGACGCTCGAGGAAATGCCTCATAGTTTTCCTTTTTTCAAAGAGAGACCACATACCAGCGCTTCTCTCTTTCCAGCCACCTCTGCCCACGAGACTCAGCGCCGAGTGTCAAACCCAAACAAACAGCGCGTCCCCGGCGGCCCCGGTTACAATGCTCGGTTGTTCCGTGCCTCGCCTTCAGAGGGGGTGGCAGCGGCACGGGAAGCAGGGATGTGCTGGAGCACGGGGTGGCAGCCAGCTGGCAGCCCTCCCCCCAGCACAGATGTTACCTCCCCGGGCCGCTCCAGCAGCGGCTGGATCCTTGCTGCTGTCCCTGCTCATCCTCCCAAGCCCTACAGAACCTCCAGGTGGCTGCGTGTCCCTCCTGGAGAGGGCAGGCGTCATGGGATAGGTGACTGCTACCAGCTCCTCCAGAGGAAAATGTGTCACACTCGGAGAGTCTGACCCAAGTCGGAGCAGAGGAATTTTTTCCATAGTCTCAGCAGGGGTTGAGCCCCAGTTGGAGAAATAAGGCAGAGAAATCTCAGTCTGCACAACTCCAGGCCATTTAAGATAACCAGCCCCGAATGCCACGCAGCTCTACCACAAATCTTTCAGTGCAAGCGCTGGAGGTGTTTTATAATGGAAAGTAATTATTATCCCCTTGTTACAAGCAATAAAAGTAGGGCAGAGACTTTCCTTGTTCAAGGAAATCCCAATATAATCCTTTCCTTTAATCATAAAACAATAGCTACTTTCCTCGGCCAAGTCATTCCGCCTTCAGCACAGCTCTGCGGGTGTAGGTTGCTCCCTCTCTGTAATGAATTTCAGCGAGGGGATTAGCGGGGAGGAACACACGAACAGTTACAAATTACAACCAACACCAGTGTGCTGGTACTTGCTACAGAGTTTCCACTGTTCCTCTGGAATACTTCGGGATGACATTATGAGTGAGCACCCTCGCCAAAATCCTCCAGGGACGGGGATGAAATGTCAGGGTGTGACACAGAGCAGGAACAGAACCAGGATCTGCATCCTGCTGTCACATCCTCAAACCGCCAGGGCAGGAAGACTCAGAAAAGTGCTACAACACAAACCCAAAGTCATTAACTTCGTTAACTACCGAAGGAGTTAAGGTTGCTTGAGCCATTCCTAGGGAATACCACTGGCATGGCAGCTGCTCCTGGCTTACAAGGTGTTTGCTAAAGGGGACAACACGAGGGGCAGGCACAGGGCACGGAGCTGCAGGAGAGGCAGGGACAGACAGGGAGCTGCAGGTCACTAGAGTGACTCCAGAGCAGAAGCAGGGGAAGCTGAGCTCCGGCAGCTCCAGCAACAACCAGAGCACTCACATTCTGTGGAAAGCTGTGCCATGAGCACACTGGAATTCCTTTTGCACTTCTCCCCTTCTACTTCTTGGTTGGTGATTAATAAAGGGAATATTGCTTGGAAAACCTGTCAAGTGCACAGGGGCTGATTCCCACAAGTTCCATCAGACATGCAGTTTCCTTCAGCGTCAGGAACACCACCACGCAGGTACACAGGATTACAAACCACAGCCAGCCCACGGGTGTTGCTATTCCCACTCACTCCCCTACCTCTACACACAGAGATTTCCCACCACAGCCACTCAGGAATTCTCCTTTGCCGTGTTACCACACCGCCCTTCTCACCACCGAGGGTTTCTCACCTGCCATAGCACCAAGAGGAGCAGCAGCAGCTTGCCAGAAAGCTGGAAGAGCAGAGCAAGACAGCAGCAGCAACAAGCCACGGTGCTTCTCCGCAGTACCTGGGGAGGAGACTGCATCCCTGTGCTGCCACCAGAATGGTGTCCTGCATGGTGCTGACTCCAAAGGAATGGTGAGTCATTCTACTGATTTCAGAGTTTGGCCAATTTGAGAATTGTTTAGGTTGGAAAAGCCCTCTGAGACCATTGAGTGCAGTTGCTAACCCAGCACGGCCTAGGCCACTGGTAACCCATGTCCCCAAATGCCTCAACTGCTCATATTTTAGATACCTCCAGGGATGGCGACTCCACCATTGCCCTGGAAAACCTGTTCCAATGTTTGACAGCCCTTTCCATGAAGAAGTTTTTTCTAATATCCAATCTACACCTCCTCTGGCACAGCTTGAGGCCATCTGCACTTCTCCTATTTGGGAGTAGAGACCAGTACCTATCACATATGATCACAGTAATATATGTTATATTGATAGCTGATCCCTCAAAATTTCCAATCCCTGAATTATCATCAGAATCCAAAGCTTTCTGATTGCACTTACTATCCAAAACTGGATTCAGTTTCAGTATTTTCTGTCTTCAACTTTAGAAGTATGCAAAGGAGACCTTAAGCCTTGCAAGTCCTTAATGAACCCTTAAGGTGCTCTCTCATAATGATTTGTTGCATATCAGAGTAATTCAGAGATGCTGTGTCTCATTTTCCGGAGCTGGAAAAGGGCTGCTGAAAATATGTAAACATTTGTCAAGTGTTTGAAAATGGAAAGTATCAAATGTAGGGCTGAAACTGTTGATATTTACATATTTCTACCAGCAACTCTTAGTGTTAGAGCTGGCAGATCTCAGCCACGGTTACAGCAGCAAAGGCTCCCAAGATCCAGCATGGATATTGTCTCCCACATTGATCCTCACCATTCCCAGGAAGCAGCACACACCATTTCTTAGCAGTGGTTCTTCAGGGGCTGCAGTGGCTGAGAGCACAGGATGGCTCATCCTGGATGAACCACATCCCAGGGAGCACAATCAGCCTCAGCACTGCTCCTGGACATCACTCAGCAAATTCCCTCTTTTGCATGTTCGCTTTTATACAGTACATGGGTAGGTATGAGAAGGAATGCTCACACTGCCTACATTTTATATTTATTCCCCCAGCATCCTGCTTTTAAAAAAGACACAGATTCCCACAGATAAATTAGTGAAATTAACTCAATAAATTAGTGAAAGATGTTAGTGGAGGGCATGAGCTGCTCCAAATTTCTCGACATAGCTGCTGTCCCTACCATGGTGCCTGATGCTTCCCACTGCTTCCAGAGAAAATCCAAACTTCCCCTAGCTGCTCACCCAACATCACTCAACCCCTCCAGCACTAGGGAGCCATGTGACAGAGCAAGGACTTGACTCCAAAGGGCAAAATGATGGGGAGACAGTGAGGCAGAGCCATGGAGATTGCCTTGGTCAGAGCTGGCACACGCACCCCTGTCTGGAGAGGCTGTAAGACCACACGAGTCCAACCACAGCTCACCAGCTCATCACACCAAAGCAGAACGTGTTTGGGAGCTGCCAGTCTTCAGTCTCCCTTCTGGCACTGTTTTGTTTTCCAAGTAGTGCACTTGTGCATTTCCGAGCTGGAAAGTCCTTCCCAAGTGCAAAAGGGATGGGTGCTCCAAAGGGATGTGGTGCCAGAGGTTCAAACCTGCCAGGGTCACCTGCAGAGCTGTGGTAAGGGGTCTGAAAAATCAGATTATTGCAGGGGTTGGTTCCAGCTCCACTTGACTGCTGGGCCAGTGTTTATTTGTGCAGGCTGGCAGGGGAAAGGTGAGCCCTTTCTTTGCTGGCTGCCAACAAAAGCTGAGGGAACCTGGGGCGAGGTGGCCGGGCTGTCGTGGGTGAGCGAACATCCAAACAGCCCCAAAACCTCCGGCCTTCCTAGGGCTGCCATACATCCTGGCTGACACAGGGAGAAGGGAGGAGCTCCTGCATTCAGAGATGACTGAGATGCACACCAAGGGCATTCCATTTCCCAGAGGGGGAGGACGTGGTAAGAGCTCTGGTGTGGGATCCGGCACTGCCTTCTGGGGGTGCCCCTTTGCCAGCGACTGGAAATGGCTGCAACATTCTTGGATAAAAGTTACTGCTGCAGGACAAAGCATCGTTCCAGCATGACTGCTGGTCATTGTTAAACCCAAAAAAGCTGTAAATTCATACAACAGTATCTGCTCCTTGGTGCTTTGTCCCCTCATCAGAGGCTTGGGCTGGAGCCATGTGGGGGGCTCTGCCCACGGGTCCCACTGTGCTCCCACACATTTCGCTGAGGGGCACGAGCTGGGTCTGCCCAGTCCCTGGGTGAACAGACCCACAGTGAGCCCACAGTGCCCCGGGGGATGCTCACGTACCCTGTGACCAACAGGCTGAGCCAGAGCGTGTTTTGGGCTACTGGAAACACACTTTGCTGAGGTCTATGAATTTTGCATTTTCTAGTTTAAGCCCTAATTTCCTGGATTTTCTCATAAACACCTTGCAACTGCTTTTTCTTAAATGAGTGGGAATTAGAATGTCCTCCATAAATTAACACAGCATGTTTCTTTCCCTGAGCCTGCTACCCTGCTATCACACACTTGCAAGAGATGTCTTAGACTCCTGCTTTAAAATACCTGCTTAATTCAAACATTAAATTTAGACTTGTTCACATGATGTGAGAGGGTCTTAAAACCTACTTATTTTCCCTCTTATTATTGTTTTTCTGACTATTGTTCTGTAACAGGATTATAAAAGTTTTAATCGACTGATATTAAATCTTCCCGCAAAATTGTAACTTTAATACCCCCTAGGACTATTAGACTTTTATTCATTATTTCTCATTACTGAAAAATCAGTTTAAGAGAGCCCCTAGGGCCTTCCCAGAGTAAGGATAAGATCCTATTAGTTGTACAAATCATACTCCAGTAAGTAATTCTTACCCAGGAGAGAAAACCCCCAGGGAATTAAACACAGATTTAGTAGCCAAAGGAAGGGAAGGAACAGGGACTAGAAACCGCTAACGCTGCTCACTGATGTTTTCCTTCACATCCAGAGACCAGCTGGCAGCTCCAAGACACTTGGCTTTCCCACACCATCATCATCCCGACCTGTAAACTGCTTAATTTCTATCAGGTTTCTGGATTTCAGAATGCTGAGGCACATTTAGACTGTTTGACTATAAAGAAATCAGCAGTAAATCTGCTGCACCTAAACAAAGTCGAGAGAGACAGAGAAAGAGAAGGAGCACTCTCTTCTTCATGATATTCTGGCTGCTTTGTACAAACATATTCCTTTTCAATCATCCCTGCAAATGTGTGTGAGGAACCCACGATCTGGCCGTGCCTAGGCTGGCCTGGCGCTGCTCTGTCTTGGTACTGAGCAAGTTAAAGGTGAGAAAGATGAAAAGCATCATTTCTCTCACCCCCTAATAAAGTTTCAACAAAGCTGTGTTTTCTCAAGTAATACAGGGGGGAAAAAAAGAAAAAAAAAAAAAAAGCAATAGACTCAATGAGGCAAACAATGCTTTTCCCCTGTAAATCACGGGGGAAGTGTTGGCCTCGGTGCTGTGTCACCTTGGGAGCGTGCGAGGGTCAGGCTGGAGGGGCACTCATATCCGGACCCGTGGAGCAGGGAATGAGGTAGGAGAGATAAATTATTGCCTTTTGCTTTTCAGTTTTCCAGGTGCTCCCAGCAAGTACCCACTGCTTCTTATCTCAGCTGTCACACAAGCAACAAACATCTCTCTAACCCCTGAGTTTAATTACCCTGAAGCCAGAGCAGTCCCATTTCAGGCCACACCTGAACAACCCTGAGAAATCTGTGAGAAATGCTGAAAATACCTGCCTGGGTGGAAGGCCAGAGCCCACTGTGAGATGCTCTGAGCAGGATCTGCTGCACCCCTCTGGTAACTCAGGCATGTTTGTATTTAGTGAAGCAGTCGTGGAGCAGGGCTGGCTTCTCAGGCCACTCGTGTTGCTGATTACCCCAATGTCATTTAAAACTTATCCTGTAAAATGCCCTCCCTCAGGTTTTTGGTGAAGTTGGACTGTCAGCTACCTCACACATGAGGTGACGTGACACACTGCCTGTTTCTGACATGTCCCACATGGTTGCCGTGCTCCCTGCGGAGCAATCCAAGCCATCCATGCAGTTGTGAGATTTTCAGCTGGTCCCTGTTACAGCTCTGTGTTAACATTTATCCTTCTCCTGTTCAGTGGGTGTCCTTGCATGCAACAAATGGGAAAATTAATTCTGAAAGAACAAACTTCTTTCTAATATTTACTCTCTTTCTCTCCCCTCTGAATGTGTTTCCAGCTTTAAGCACATTCTCCTGGAGTTATGATTTATTATCCTGACCTGTTTCCCAATCTAAGAGCAAATACTTCCTCTCCTAATGACATCTTGCTAAAGTTTTCAAACGTCTCCTCAGCCTTCAAAGGTCCTCCCATCCATCCACGAGCTTATTTCAGTCAGCTTCTCAGGCAGAAACTATCCCTGTTTGATCTAATGAGGATTTTTGCCACAGAAGCACATCTCAGCCACAATGTGAAACAGAATAGTTTCTGCACTCTGTCTTTTCCCCAAAGCAATGCTTGCTCACTCGCTGCTCCCCTCATGAGTTAGCAGAGCTCAAGCAGTGCCTGAAGTCCTTTCTCACTGGTCTTACCCGGGATATTCTCCTTCCTTGGATGTAATTCTGATTTCTTCTGGTTTATGCCTGCCCATACAGTCAGTGACACCAAAATACAGAGCTCACCAGCATTCAGTATTGCCCCAGATGCTCCATGATGAACATAAACACTGATCTCACAGCCTGTCTATGCCATCTCACACGAAACTTATATTCCAAACACGTATTCCTTGATACATAACTGGCTGGGGTTATCCTCCCTGATGCTGGAGCGTTCCTAGCAGCGTGTGCACCGGTCTGTAAGGGCTTGCAAACTTGTTTTCTTGTATAAAAGAGGCGGCCCTTCCCTCCTTCAGTCCCGTCTACTCTTCTCCTCTGTGTTTTATAATCAAACAGAAAAAGAAAGCAAACCCTCTGCCGTTACTTTAACTCTCACGAGTGGCCGAGCTGGCAGCCCGGAGCAGTTCTATCGTCCTCCAGGTTACCACCCTCAGTCCCTTCGAGAGCTGTGAGGGAGAAACCTGCGGCTTTCATGAGGCCGCCCCTAATGCAGAAAACGTGCGCGTTCGGCGGGGGAATGGAAACCCGCCCGCCTTCCCCGGAGTGGCCATCGCTACAAATTAGCAAAGCTGCCTCCCGCCAAAGCCAGCCAGGCACCGAGAAGATAAATACCCACTTAGCGCTGCAAAATAAAACCGGCCTCAGAAAGATGCGAGGGCCCGGAGGGGGACTGAAACAGCCCCTTGCAAACAGTGAAGTAATGGGCTTACAGTTTTATTATTCGTATAAAGTTTAGTGACTTCAAAATGAACGCGAGGCCAAGCAAGACTTGTTGTCCCACTAAAATCTGCGCTGTAACTGAAGCCAGTGCCCAGATGTTCCGTGGTAAAATCCACTGCCTCGCTGCATGAAAGCACCACGAACCCTGACGTACAGTTCTGGCTTGCCTTTAGCCAAACCTACTTAGATTCTGGATTGTTTTTCTAGCAATCCTTTCAACTGCCATGGGAAGCATAAAAGGTGGTCTCCTGCAAAACCATTTGGTACCAGCTTGAAATGTAACCATTTGCAGAAATAAATCAGGATTTCTTTTTAATAAACTGTTTATTGCCAGCCTCTCGGGACATAAATTGTAGAAGAAAAAGCAGGGTCTGAGTTTAATAAACATCTCATCTTTTTATATATATTAAGGCAGAAGATCCTGGCACACTTCAGAGTGAAACATCCAGGCCTACTGAGGGCATGGGATGGAGCAGAAGGCCACTGCATGGATGAAGCTTTCAGGAAGGGGTTCATCCCCTCGTTTTTTAGGGGACATCTGAGGTTGACAAGTCTTCTAGGGAGGACAAAGGGGACTTGTAGATGCCCTTTGTGCCCTGCACGCAGTTCTGATCTGTGAGCCGGGTTGCTTTGGGACAGCCTGGCCTCCGGGAGCCCTGAAGGATGCTCAGGCTCCAATGATTGGGTGGAGCTGCACACGGAGCCAGGGCACCGACCCTGCCCACGGCGCTGCAGCCCCAGCCCGGCTGGCAGAGGAGGAGAGGGCAGCTGGGAAAGCGGCGCGGATGGGCCGGAGCTGCGTGCTGGGAGCTCCAAATGAACATCGGCTCTGTGGCGGAGGCATTTAAGCCGAGCGGGGAAGGCAGCGCAGGCGTGACGTGATTTTGAACAGCTTGCTTGACAGTTTGCACCAGATTGTATTTATAAACACTGGGGAAACCTCAGAGCTTTTTCTCCGCGTTTCCGAAGTGCTCACCCACAACAACACAGGCATGAGGGGTGATCCTACACAGCTCTGCCTCGCCTCGGTGACAAATTTCCCACAGTTAAATAAAGGGGCCCAGAGTCATCTCGGTGGGATCAGCATCCTACACAGTGCTCAAATTCCCTCTCGTGTGACCACCAAATCCTGACCTTCCCCAGGGCAGGTGGGGCGTGAGGTGACCTGCTGGCCCGTGACACCAGCAGCACGTCACACGCGTGTGCCACCACCTGCCAGGTGTGGCTGGTGCCAAGGAGCTGCTGGCAGAGCCCAGCATATCCCCATTCAGGGGTGGGACATGCATATTTTGTCACTGTGCTGGTAGGGCTGCAATGACACACTGTGGTGCCCAGCATAGAAATCAACAGGATTTCTGTCCAAGGCTGAATGGAGGAAAGGAGATTGGGATGTACCCACAGTCCTCATCATGGAAATGTGACAAGGAATGTTGCAGACATATTATAAAGCTCTTTCAAAATTAAGAAGGGCTTGTTATCTGCTGACACAGAAAGCCCACAAGGAACGGGTATCACTTTGCTCATAACAGGGTCAAACCCAGCCACAGGATCCTGAATACATCCACACGGTACCCGCATGTGATGCACTACTGCACATCTCACCACACTCTTAATGGTCAGACTAGAAGGTAAAAATCTCTCAGTGTTGTAAAAAGTCCTCTCCTACTTCAAATATCAGCAAGTTTTACATTCTAGGCATTGCTCTGAATACTTCAGAGAGTTGTAGTGGCACTAGAAAGCTGACCCGGGCAGCTCTCCTGCAGGTACGTGTTTCGCTGTGAGGTAGGAGACCGCAGCCGGGAGGATGAGGCATTCCTGACAAGAAGCAATCCGAAATGCCATTCCTAAAATAGCTCAGATTCAGCGATTTTCAAAGTAGGCTGAGCAGAAACACAAAGTTTTTCCCCCTGCTCCCTCATGGCACAGCCAAGGGTGCTGATGGTGTCTAACACCCAAGCGCTGTTTTTATGGAAACCAGGTTATGGCCGAGCCTGCGGTGCCTGGCCAGGGTCACCGATGCCATAAATCACTCGCCGCCAACCGCCCAAGGAGGAATTCACCCTCACATCGTTCTCGCCCCTTCCACTTTTGCAGACACAACTCCACTATCTCGACCAAGCGTGAAACGGGTGCATCGGGGCTGGGAGCCCATCGTCAGTGCTGGATGGGGCTGCCAGAGCAGCCCGGCTGCGGGATGCTCCAGTGGAGACAGTGCCACACTTGTGCCACCGAGCATCTCCTGCTCTCCATGGCTGCTCACAAACAGCCAGCTGGGACAGGGAGGTCCGGGAATTTACGGCAGGGACCGTGCCTCCCCTCTGAGCTCGCCTCCTGCCGCTCAGTCGAGCCACAAGAACAGCGATACTGTTTAATTGGTCTAATTACCATTGTAACTAGATGCTAACCAGCTCCTTCGGTGGGGAGGGGAAATCCGAGGGAAGCTACGAGCTTCAGGACCCGCAGTCTGAAACCAGCCTTGCAGAGGCTGCCTAGTCCACGTCGGTGTCCGCCGGGTTGGTTTCCAGAGCAGCCCCGGGCGGCATGGCACAGACAGGATCACACTCATCCCTGGCACCGAGCTAACCCGTCCGGGGAAGCAGGGCATGCTACCGCTCCAGTGTTAAATTCATCCAGAACAAACACGCTCAGAGAATCACAGCTTTTCAAAAACCTGCGCTAGCCTTTAACTGCGAAGGTTTAAATGCATAAAAGTTCTATTTGGAAGTGATTAAACAACGCCTTGTAGCCATTGTCTCTGCGCTGTCGAAGTAAAAACAGAACCAAGGCTGCACCTAGCAAAACTCAGCATTCACATCCCGCCGTAGAGTTTTCTGTCTGCCTTTTTTTTTCTTTTTTTTTGGTGGCGG
>VXBB01013296.1:209159-222843 GCA_013399915.1 Illadopsis cleaveri
GCGGCACCGCGGGGAGCCCGGCCCGGCCCGCCGCCCCCGGCAGAGCCAGCGCCGCGCCGCCCGGCTTTGTGCCGCGCTCCCGGAGCCTACTCAACATCCATCTTGCAGGGCTGGATCCTGCCCCAAAGCAAAGCCGGGACGGGGGAATGCGGGGGCCCGGGGGACGCGGCGCTCCCGCTCCTCTCCTTCACGCAGCCGCTGCTTGAATCGGTCGGGGCTGCGGGAACGCTGTGGAACATCCCGACAGCGGTGGAGGCGGGAGAGACCGTCAAGGATGCGTGAGAAACGGGATTTATTAAACCCTGCTGCAAGTGAGCAAACGGGTCTCGAAGCTGAGTGTTCAACCTCTCATCTTCTTCCTCATCGCGTTTTGGTCAGAGACAGCTTTCGGGTTTGGGGAACGAGGGACAATTTCCTTACTATTACCTGAGAGCTGCAACGAAAAGACAAAAACTATCCTTTGCCATTTAGAAAATGAACTCATCTCTTTTTATTTCCTCTCTGGCACATCAGTCATAAAAACGTCAAGTGCTACATAAGCATTAAACAAGTTATTACTGATAACAGCTGATGGGTAATTCCCAGAAGCTAATCATTCCTGCCCTATTATTTCAACAGATTTGGGGAGCAAAAATCAAATAAACCCTTTTATTTTATTTCTTTCTTCTTGCAAGACAGCTGAGCAAATCTGACAGCTAAGCCTCAGTGGAGGGGATGCAAATTGTCATATTCTGTAGGGTGATGTGTAGGGTGACAAACAGCTGCACTCTGAAGACACAACCCCCAGAAGGGCTCATGCCTTCAGGGACACGTAGCTGTCCAGACCTCTGCTAATTGCCATTAGTTACTGCCACTTACCTCCCACTCTGTCAACTCACAGAGCAGCAGGGTCCAGCCATCCAGGACTCTGCCCAAGAGTCTGTTCAGAAATATAATTCCACCGAAAGAAACCCAGGATTAAGAAAAAGACCCCCATGGGAGCCCCTATCCAGTTATCCTTCTGTTTTCATATCCTTATTTTTACATATTTAACAACTCTATTAATCGTTTTCAAATAGGTTTTAAGGGTAGGAGTTTAGGGAAGGGAGAAAGACACAAGTTTAGAATAAATTTAGGCATGTTTAAGGAGAACCAAAAAATACCTGGTATTTGCACACAGCATCCTGACTTCTCTCTTCCTAGAGGATCGTTTACTTCCAACTGCAACACCTCAGTAAAAAAAATCTCAGCAAACTACATGTGCTCCTCTTCTGATGCAGAAGACACAGAGATTCAATCATCCAAAAAATGGGAGCAGTTGACTAAATGAGAAAGCCGAAATTAGTGCAGAAAACCTGGTACATTCTGACGAGCTTCCCCCAAGCCTTGGGAGCGTGCAGGAGCTAGCAGGGAGGGATGTGTTCAGGTGAAGGCAGCAGGTACCTCCGGGTGCAATTCATGGCACAACAGGGTTTTGTAGAGCCTGCAAAAATGGCTGGCTCGGGTTCGAGGTCATTAGAGGTAAAATATTGCTACCCAGCCAAAGAGCTCTGGAGACCATGCGCCTCACACACAGGCAAACCGATTATTTTGAAGCCAAGGACAGTTTTAGTGCTATTGTTCTTAGGGGGTATCACTGTCTGCCAGTCCAGGGGATGCAATGTGACATCCCTGGGACATTGTTTGCAGGGGTGTGTGCACACCAGCTCCTCTGCACAGGTAACTCTTGTTTTGGATGGCTGCAGTTCCCCCTCTATTGCCACTGCAAATCTCTGCCGTGACTTAAAGCCCAGCACAGAGCGAGACTCCCAGCCAGAGGCACAGCTAAAACACTTGCACAACAAGATTCCCCTCTCCCAAAATCTATAAGGTACAAAAACATTTAACACAGATACAGGAAGCAGATTTGGGATATAGATGCTGGAAACTACAGGAATGTCTGGAAGGTACTGGGGCAGCCTCCTGAATGGAAATCAAACCATGAAAGCCAAACACAGAAAATTCTCCTATGTAGGTGATTCCTTTGAAATCCATTAAATAGTATCTGGGATAGTCCCAACTGCTATCCGAGCTCCCAAAAAATTGGCATTGAAATACAACCCCATGGAACCAGAGATGATTCACCATAATTTACAGGAACAGGTCCCAGGCATGGTCACATACAACACTCAAGGCAAGAAGTCCTCAAGTGTCAAATGCTGTTCCTTATGTCTTTGGGGCAAAACTGAGAAACCAGAGGAGCAGGAGAGAAGCAAACCTTTAAATTATTTCTCTCTGGGCACTCACCTTCTCCTGCCACCCTCTTAGAGGCTTTCAGGTAACTGAGTAACCAAGTTATTCATCCACATGCAGTCTCAACCTCTGTCAGTACCCGTGGATTGCTTCCTCAGGGACTGAAACAGCTTTGAGTACAGTGAGCAAATAAATATCCCAAATTTTGAACATCTCTAATTGGATCCCAAGGAGGGCTGTAAACTGTCTGGGTAAAAACTGCACTCCTCACAGTTTCCCCACACTGGGAGGCCCTGTTAGAGGGGATGGATAGGTGCTACCAGGAAACAAGATGCGTGTTATGTACAATGGAGAAAAAGAGCAGGAAATGTTTAATAAGCTGTCCAGTGAAAAAAATCCTGAATAATAAATCTTTCCAAAACAAAAATGGAAACAGGCAATTGGATATTCTAGGAGGGGAGAAAGAAGGATAATTCATCATATAAATAATTCATTGCAAGTTTTAGCAGCCGGCGCTGCCGTGCATTTGGTATGGAAGACAGATGACATTGGGAGTGCTTGCGTGTGTGCTTAATTTTGTGCATACACAATTTTTTTGCCCAATTATATGGTTCTCATTGTGGTGTAGGTCTGAAGACCCATTATCAGTAGCCCATTGATTAGCATTTGTTACTAGGGAGAGGGCACTGCTATTTTTTAACATCATAAACCGAGGTGCTAAACCAGCCTTACCGATCGATGCTGCCTGATAAGCCAGGCTGTGATGGGTTTTAGTTATGCAGCATCACACAGAGCTCATGCTCCCTGAAGAGGGATGGGCAGGACAGCAGGGAGGCATCTTGGAAGCATCTGGCCTGGGAGCTGCTCCACTGCCTTCCCCAGAGGAGCCACACACGAGTGTCCAGGTGGAACTCGAGCAGCGATAGCACCCAGGAAGGGCTAAAACCAAGTGCTGTGAGCATGGAGATCATGCTCCTACTTCCAGTAGGAATACTGATGTTGCCTACAGGTTTCCTCTGAGGAAGAGAAGTTTCTTTCTGCCCTTTAGGGAGCAGGTGAGTGCTGCCTGAAGCAGTGACCTGTGATAGAGGTGACAGCCTTGTGGGGCCTGGCAGATCAGGGGCTGAGCCAACACCTTCCCCCGTGTGCTGCTGCTCCATGAGCAAGCCAGGCATGGAGCACCGTGCCCAGCACTCATGGATGGCTCCCTGCTAGCCCCAACCCCGGTTTCTTTCCCTAACAAGAGGCATTTTCCTTCCCCTCTCCTGAGGGAAATCAAAAGCACGTGCAGTGGTTGGCCCAGCTCAGTCCCCTGGAAGCGCTGGCAGGCGAAAGATAAAACGAGGCACCCAACGGCACAGCCCTGCAAATACAACACCACAACACCTCCAGGCTTCAGCCAGATGCAGTGCAAGCTGATGCATTGCCACTGACCCAAAGAAATTACACATTTGGGCTGCCCTCAACTCATTACTGGCCCATTTTATCCAATTATGTTTTATTTATTAAGCTACTCTTGAAACTCTCCTGGCGTTGACTGTTTTACACCTTCAGTGCATTTTTTTTAATCCTGCTGTTTTATGAACAGATTAACAAGACTTACTGCTCCAACAGAGCAAAAATACAATACAAATCTAAAATATGGTCAAATTGAATCAAGAATCCAGCACTGGCTTTTCCATATCACCATTGGAAAACAACTGCTGTTAGACACTATCGCAGCACTTGTTTTATTTTGCCAAATCCAATCTAATATTATAAAACCAGTTTGAAGATGAACAACTTCACTCTAAAATCCCAAACATGAATGTGAAAAACAACAACAAGCAGAGCTTTCATGCTCCAAGCGTTATTTCTTAATCATAACTTCATTCTACTGAGAAAGAAAAACAAAGCTACTTTGCATAATTTGTATAATCTAATCTACTTCCCAGATAAAATTGTTAACAAACCATTGATTTAATCTCAAGTGCCCAACAGACCCCGTAAACTCTGATGCCAAATATCTATTCTGTTAATTAAAACAAATGAATTTAATAAAGATGACTGGTATGGAAATTAGACCTATTATGGAGTATAGGCTACTTTGATCTGGAACACGCACCCTTTAATTCTTGTGTGAAGGTGTTCCCACAGACACAGCCCAGACCCCAGTTCTTGTTATATTCCTGTCTTCAAAGAATAATTGTTTCAGACATGTCACTGCAAAGTGTTGATTTAAGTGACTATTTTCCCACCACAATTTACACACTCACACAGTGGAGCACCAAGATCAGCTGTTCAAATACAGCACTTCAAACCAAATGCAAAATTTTAAATTTTTGGGAGTTTTTTTGCATTTATTGCTTCATGTGCCCTTACCTTCAGCTCTGCACACGTGGGCAAATAGGACATTCTGCTGCCCATAAATCCTCAGTGCAAGAGCAGTAATTGCAATTTTTAGAGCCAATTTGAGGACTCCATAAGTGGTTGCCTGTGAAATGCAAAAGACTGCAAAACCTAGAAGACTGGAATGGGTTTGAAGAACTGATTTTGGGTTTATGTGATGGCAGCTCATCAAGAAAGATTTACCTTTACACAGGACAGACATGGGAAGTCTGTAATGTCCTAATTCCTTCCACTGAGAAATCCACAGTATCAACCTCCTCTACTTTTTCCTCCCTCAAAATGAGGACCAGCCTTTGATATCCTCAGCTTCCATTCCAAGACCAAGACTTCTTCCCTCCTGATTAACCAGTGGCACACAGGATTCCTAGGAAATTGGAATATGCAATTTACTGAAGAGACAGAAAACACCGAGAAAGAAAGAGAAAAGGGAAATTATCACTCATTGACCAGTGACAACTTAACTGGGAGAACCTGAAACACAGCAGAGCTAAGATTTGATTCTCTGTCATTGTTGACAGGGAGCAATGAGAGAACAAACCTTTCTCCTCTGGGGAGCTCCAGGTTCCAACTTTGTCCATTTTCAAGGTCTGCACTAAAGGCTGAAACAACACAAAGAGAGTTTAAATTAAGCATGGTGCCACATCTGGCTACTGCAGAACTACAGCCAGCACTCAAAGCACACATCCAGCTCTCTTAAAGCACATATGCTCCTTTTTCCCTACCCAAGTGCATTCAGCAGCAATTAGCAGGGATGTTTTGTGTGCTGGCATTCACATGCACACAGCGGAGGAGAGCTCCAGGCAATGACAGAGTGGGACGGCCAGCTACAGAATGGTTCCTCTGAAGGCATTACTGAAGGCAAGCTCATCCTATATGATTTAGAATAAAAGCTCATCTGACGGGTTTTTTCTCACAAAGCGAGAAATCCCATGGCATGAGGCAGGAGGCCCTGCTCCATGCTGGCTGACATTAAAGGCTGTTCAGTAGGAACACATTTTTTGTTTGGTTGGTGGAGCTTAAAATAAATCTGATAGCAAGAGAGCCTCACTCAGCTAAACCTTACCCCCAGGATGTCCCCAGTGGCAGCAGGATGGGTGGCAGGGAGCAGAGGTGTGCTGCAAGGGCCTGTCTCATCAGGAGGTGAAATCAGTGGCAGCCATTTACTGTGTTTTCCATGCAGAATGTGACTTGCGGCCACCTCGGGCTGTGCGTGGAACAGGGGCCGAGCCCCGCCCATGTTGAAGGTAAGCACCACGTCCTGGTAGCCAGAGTGTTTACACTGCTCCCTGACGTATTGCTGGAGCAGTCTGTCTGCACGAATAACAAATGGGCTTCTAAAAACGTGGCTTTAAAAGCCTTTGAAGCACAAGGCTGAGAGGTGACGTGCACACCAAAATTAGCACGGCAATGATGTGTAGCTGGACCTCTGAGTGAGTGGGTTACACCTTCGCAGACTAAGACATGCTTAATGCTGCTTTCTTTGCCACACTCCAAAGTTTTATTAGCTGTCTTTTAGGTAACTAACTTTAAGGCTGAGTACTTTTCCTTTCCACTCCCCAAATGTTTTCTCCTTTTAAACCACTAAGGAAGTTTTCCACGGCTTTGATTTTACATGGATTTAGTAACTAAGGGGTGAAGTTGTTACAATTAATTATGAGAAGCACACTAAGGGACAGAAATATTTGAGGGTATGAGTGCTAAAACAGTTCTGCAAAATAAAACAGCAACAAGAAAATTAAAACATGAGTGAAAGCTCCAAGCACTTCTAGCTGCAAAAACATTTCCTTTTTCCGCATCTTTAGCATTGAACGTTTCCTGTTACAAGCAAGAGTTTGGAAAGCCAAGCTTCAACTCGCCCCTGTTACTGAAACAATCCAATAAAAAACAGATCTATGTCCTATTTTCCCAGCTCCTCGCTGGAGCTTGATCCCTCAAGCACGAGCTCCATCTGGTGGGCTTTCCCAAAAAGTCGGAGCATCCATCCCGCTCTCCCCGGGGCTAAATACACGTGTCCCAGCACCGGAATTCCAGCCATGACTTGCTTCAGGGGATTGATTTTGGTCCTCGGGGTCAAACCCAGAGGTACAAACAGTTCCAAGGAGAACTCAGAGTACCGACCACCCAGCATCAGCCCTATGCCACAGAGCTGGTCTTGCTTTGGAAATTAAAGCTGCTTCCGTCTCCTGAGACATCTCTGGAGGTCTTGTCTGGCCACAGCTCCCTTCACTGAAGGGCAAATCCTCCCATTGCCCAAACCATGCGTGCAGATGTTTGGGTTACCCAGTGGCATCTCAGATGGCACTGTGTGACTGTTTCTAGATGGCAAAGTGAGCCAGGTGTGACACATGGCAAGCAGGGACAGCAGCCCCAACCCCTCAGCACCTACTCCAGCTGCCGTGCAGAGCTCCATCGATGGGAGACAGCACAGCTCAGGAAGGACAAAGTTCCCAAGCTTGCAGTCCAGGATGTTATCACAGCTTTAAATCCTCTCTCCTATTATAAACCACGGCATCCTGTGAAAGACATTTTGCTGTGTGTAAGTAGGACATCTCTTTCAAAGATCTGTAATTGCTTCCCGTCTCAAGTGAAGAGATGATAAAGCCAAATGCAGCAGATTACAAGTTAATTGTAATAAATTGCATTGGCCAGGAAAGTAAAATTTAAAAACACACAAGATTGAAATGATAGAGAGCATAATTATGCAAAGCTTCAAGCCCAACATCTTATGTAACTGCAGGAATTTGTCTCTGCCTCAAGAACACGGCGTGTGGGAACGCACGTAACCGGTTTGCCTTTGGAAGCGCTTGCTCCTGCCCAAACTGGGCAGGGGAGCAGGATCCATATGGATACAACCCCAGACATGTGTGGGGAGGCAACAAGCCCCACTGGTGAGTCTGTTTTTTCATAGCATTCATATGTTGTGAGGAGCAAAAGGCACAACAGAGATGCTTCTATTGATTCACCGTTCCCCGGGAGCCGAGCACATCCGAGCTATTCAGAGGAAGTTGTTTGCCACTCTGGAGAAGCTGCTTGTTAGAAGGTGGGTAATTAGCAGGAAAAAATGCCAGAAGAAGCTGAGTGTCTGTGTGGTCCCCAGCAAAGCCCATGGGACAGCTTGCCTCAAGACATCAAGAAATCTGTACAGAAGAGCTTACTACCAAAGGGCCAAGGAGGAATTGATGGGATACATTTAATTAATCTTTCCTGTCATTTTTACAACTCCAGCTGAAGGAACACAGGGAATCAACTGAATCAGAGAGTGTGGAAAGAGCACCCCTAAATGAAGGCTGGAAATGCTTTTGGGGTGTGTTACTATTCCAAGTGGAATTGTTTGAATAAAGATAATTATTTTTCTCAGCACCAGCTTTAAGGTTTTTCGTACAAGCCGATGAAATATTTTCCAGCCCTAGTTTCTTCTCCCACTTCTCCACATAGAACTGGCATTTATTGTCTGTAAACACCCCAACAATCTGTAACATCTACCTCAGAGACAAGTCCCAGAAAATAAGGCCATCGTGGCAATATCCCCAGTGTTGCTGAGAAAATGGGTCTTCCAGGGTTCCTTTCTAATATTTGCCAGGGTTGGCTCAGCAAGGAGAAAAGGAAAGGAAACAGCATTTTAAAACCAGGCAAAAGCCAAATAGGAAACACACAGCAGCCACTAATTTTTCCCATCACCATCACAGTCTTTGAAAGCAGAGGGAAGATGCAGTATATTTGTTTTCAAATGGCATTTTACTCCTGTTAAAGAAGAAAGATGGAGCACTAAAGAGAGATGGCTTTAGCACCAGGTGCTTCCTTAATAGTCCCACTTTTCCAGAGAAGGTAAGAGAAGTTCCTCTGTTTAGCCAACAAGATGATCCTGACCATGCCCACAAAAATCCTGTTTCCAAATCAAGGGAAGACCAGCATCAAAGCACATCAGCCTGGCATCAGTGATGAGATTTCAATGTATTGATGGGATCAGCTGCCAGCCCATCAGCTCATTTATCATGCACTAATTCTTCATGTTCTCCTGCTTTATTGACAGCTTTGTAGATTTCCTCTGCATTGGCCTGAATCTGGATTACAAATGTCCCACAATTTACGTGCTCGTTCCCTCTACAGCCAATGAAGATCCTTCCCTGTGCAAAGTCACACAGGCAGTTGTTTGAACAACTTTAAGATCCCCAAGACAGAGATGAGTCTGTACAGCAGTGACTATATTCTGATACCCTTATTCAGACAAAGTTCCCACTGATGAAAATGGCCAGGTTGGACTCCATCTTCTGAACACACCCTGATTTTCACTTATACACACACCAACGTGCACATGGTGTCACTGACACTTTGTCAATGTGTAACGCACATCCCAAATTTCTGTGTTATGGCCTGCCTCTCCCCCTCAGAAAAACCTCATCAGCCTGCACCCTGCAGAGGCAGGGATGGAGATCAAACAGGCAGCGTAGCCCTGGCCCACTGAAGGTGGGTCTTCTGGGGACAGGTCCCACCTGGCTGAGGTCCTGTTTCCATTCTCTGATGTCCAACAAGCCCAGAAAACACCGCCGAGATTTCCTTCAGCTGAAAGGTTCCCCCACCTTCCACCTGCCCAGCTCTAGGAAGCCAACACCCTTGGAACCTGCTGGCTTTGTATCAAATCTGACATTCCAGAGATGATGCAAAGTCACAGGGAAGGCCTGGCAGGCATGTGGCTCCTGCACAGAGCCAGCACAGCTCCATAAACACTCCTCCAGAGCAAACCAGGCAAAGAGCATGGACCTGCTCTGCCTGGCTGCCTTCCCCAGAGCTCCTAATAATATTCTGTTCCCTGCAATGAAAAGTTTGGGCCTTGCAGAAGGAAACCAGCTCTGTGAGGTGAGGAAATGGCCTGAGGAACCTTTGGGGAAGCCAGTTTTTGTACTGTACTTTATCTCTACAAAAGAGAAGTGTTTAAATGGCCAGGAATGCTTTTTCAGGCTGGTCTAAAATAATGTCATTTTGGAAAAATCCTTACTCTCAGCTGTGAGCACAGCACTGCTGAGGAGGCACTGACCTTCTCCATCCTGGTGAAACCCCACACGGTGCTGGGTGGAGGAGGCTGAGGAGAGGAATGAGTGTCCATGCCCATGCCCATTCCAGAGATGCACCACGAGCCCTTCCACAGCCTGCAGGCAGGGAGGAGGTGGTGGTTTAGCTCCAGAGGCTCCTCATCACCAAAGGGAAAACAGAAGCAGAGCAACAGCACAGTTTTGTGAGCAGGAGTGACTGCTTTGGAGCCCAATTAAACCCTTCCAGTAAACCGGGTGCAGTCTTATAAAAGAGTAAATAAAACCCAGTGGTAACACAACTTCTCCCTCAGCAGAGGATAAACATAAAGCCCTCACTGAGAAAGCAAGCAGGGTGGCAGTGGGCTCTGCCAGCCCTGAGTGCAACACATCCAACAACTACCACAGGCCAAAGCTGCTCAGCCTGGGAAGACTTTAAAAATCAGACCCTGGTGAGGTTTGAACTCCAGGCTGAAGAGAAACCTTCATTTTCTCTCACAACAACACTCTCCCCTGGAGACACTGACTCTTGTTATGTGGACAGGGTAAAAATTTTAGCAACCCTCCTAAACCTCTAGGAGATTTCTCTCCTAGGGGGAAAAGCACTGGTAGGGATATATTTAGCTCCTACACCCAAACCTTCATAAGTCAACACTTGTTTTCTGTGTGTATAATAGAAATAGGAATACGTACAAGTAATGCAAGTACACACAGGAGCACAGACTGTGCACAAACATCATCACCTGCACATTCAGGCCCTAGACCACCTGGAGGAGCCTGAGATTTCCACACACGTTTTTCCTACACAGCAAGGAAAATCCATGCAGTTTAGCAAAGCCAGACTCAATCTGGGCTCTGCAGAGCCCTCCCTCTGGGGACTTCAGAGGCAGAATGTCTGCACAATTTCAGGGGCTATTATGTCAAAGCTTAAAGTAGCCTGAAGAACTTAATGGGGATTTAGATGCCTGCAACTGAAATGCAGTATTTTTGAGAACAGTTGACTGAGATGAATGGCATCTGCTCAGGAGTCATGAAACATCTTGCCAGGGTCACACCCTCCCAGCACACACTAATTGAGGTGCAATGCCTACATCATTTTCTTCTCAGAAAAAGAAAGGCTGACAGTTGTCATAAGCTGACGTTGTTCCAAGGCAAAATGAAACACTGCTCACAAACAGTAGTGGCGTTTACATACAGAAACTAAACAAATTTGGGCAGAATAGGCTGAATGAATATGAACAAACAAGGAACTCATAGGGGATATTCCTTCCTTATTAATATCCTCCCCCTCCCTGGTACTGCTCAGGGTTTTGTTTGCATTTCCCACATCTCTTATCTGTGCTTTCAGATACAGAAAGCCACGCAGCATGCCATAGCTTGAATGTTTGCATTCATCAAAGTAAAAATGCCTATTAATAAGAATTCAATTATTTGGAAAAAAGTTCCTGGCAGTACAGCACCACCTTTCTAAGTTCCTTTCCAATGGGAATTTTACTTTCTGCAAACCTTGTTTGACTCAAAAAAGAAAAGAAAACAAATTACAAATAGATGGTCTGCTGTGACTCCAAAGTGAAGTGCTGCAAAGAAATGAGCATGAAAAGCAGAACTTGTCACAAGCATCTGTGGAACAGCAGGAAGTTATGGCCAGCTTGTGACAGTAGCACTAAGATTCCACATGGGAATACTATTAAATTAACAGCACATTGAGATTAATTGCCTTTTTTGTTTCTGGGGATTTTAATTTTTTTTTTTTTTCAGTTGCCCAACAGGTATCTTGTAATGCAATGGGTTTGATTTGGTGGGGAGGTTTTCTGGTTTTGCAGCTCTTTCTGAGCTGTTTTTCCAAGTCCTGTGTTATTAATTTATCACCCAGGAATAGAAAAGCAGCTTCAGTGCTCTGACCCAACCACACCCAAATCCTCAGGGAAGTCAGATGTCTCTTCAGAAGTCATGGGCAGTGAGATAACAACATCACACACACGCTTTGAATTTTAATTATCACTATTAAGGATTAGGAACAATCCCTGTGAGCAACCAATTTTGCTGGCATTACTAAGCCAGACTCAAGCCTGCTTTTAGTTAACTCTAATGCAATATTCATGCCTCAAACCTGATTTTAGCAAGTTCCCTTCCCTTCTGGAGCAAGTACATCACTGGAGGCTCCAAGTCCCCTCTTTGGCATCCCCACCCTCACTTAATTCTTGACCACAGGGGAATTTTAACAGGGAATAAACTAATCCCTCTCTTGCTACTGCCAACATAAGAGAGTACTGTTATTCCAGTTCAGAAGAGATCAGCTTTTTTCCTCTTAAGCTTTTCTTTCCTAAAAGAAAGCTGAAAATATGGGGAGATTGACTGTCCCTCCAAAGCTGCTTTAGTGTCTGAACAGGTCACTTACACAGAAAGAATTTTCTTTGAAATATCCTGGTGTCGATGACCGTGTTTTTCTGTTACCATTGCTAATCCCCTCCATTCCATAACTAGGATTGTTTCTCCTGACATTATTTCTATTATTTCTGCAGATTCCATGCTGAGGCAGGCATGACTATAAAGGACAGGCTGCAAATCTGGCACTGAGGAGAAAGAGGGAACAAGAATAGGAATTGCAAAAAGACCAGTTCTCATTTTAACCTTCAGAAACGTGCAGTTTTTCCTAACTTTTGGCACAGGGAAATAATCTGGCTGGTGCTTTGTGCCTAACCTTAAGTGAGAGTTTTAAGTGACTGCTATATTTAATCAAAGAGAGAGCTGTTTTGGTGAATAACTTGCAAGGCATCTCTGCATGTGCCAGCCCTGCAGGGTAATGCCGTTGTCCTAAATGGATTAACGTGGGATTAACATGACCAACAGCTGACACACAGGATGCCTGAACACAGGAAGGCACAACGCGAAAACTTCCTCCAAGAAAATTAAAACATCTCCATCTCTTCTCCCAGCTAAACCAAGCAACTAAATGAAAGGAACCACCCAGATGACTAAAAGGCCAACAAAGGAGCTTTACCATTCGCCAGAGCTATCACTTCTCTCTCAATCGGGTCATGTGCTACAAACATTAGCAGCATACATCCTGCTTTTCTTCCATGAGACTTCCCTTCTCCAAATCCTTGCCCTTGGCCATGGGAAGAGCCTTGGGCTGATATCTCCCGTTAGACCAAAGCTGCAAGTTACAGTCTCACTCTTGTGAGGTCTTGACTCCTGCACTGAACAACAGATGGAGCCCTCCCCAGCTGCCCCAGCCCTGCTCTCCCCACTGCCAGCCCATGGCCAGTGTGGGCCTTTGGCTCTCACAAAAGCAGCCCTTGGACAGGAAGCACCTGGGTGCTGCCCTTTTATAGGGCAGGTGGAAGCAGGGCTGTTGCTGCTCTAAGTGAAAACACAGCATTGACCAGCATCCTGGCTCCTGGGGGGAGAGTGTTTTATTAATCAGAAAAATGCTTTCCACCCCGTGGTGTCTCACAGACCTTTAAACTCGCATCTGCACAAATCAGAGAAATTCTTCTGTCATTCTCACAACAGTTAAAATACAGAAACCATTTTTAGACTTCAGGATTACTTTTTTTTTTTTAATAAGAAAGAGAACTTTAACCTGATTAGAATTACCCTCTCAGCTCAGCACAGGGTGCTATGGGCAAGGCTGAGTTTCCAGGGTACATTCCCCATCCATTAGAGTGGGAAGCTGAGATTGCTTGACCAAAAGGCATGGTCATACACCACCTGCTTTTTCTCATTCTATTCCAGACTACTGAAAGAGAGAGGGGATGAAGACCAGAAATGTTGGGCACCCCATAACCCTGATTACCCAGAAACTGCTGTCATCACCAAGCAATGACTGGTAGGAGGCTGGGAGGACAATGTGAAGATAATGAAGTGCAAGTCTTTGGGCAGTGTTCACCATGCATTTCTAGTTCTACTGTTCATACAATTCATTTCATCTGAGAAGAAATTATTTTCATGGATGGTGTGTTTTTGCTACAATTCATGAGACTATGTATAAAAACAACATTTTTCTCCACAGGACAAAAAAAAAAAAAAAAAAAAAAAAAAAAAAAAAAGAGGGAAAA
>VXBB01013296.1:222915-294799 GCA_013399915.1 Illadopsis cleaveri
AAAAAAAAATTGCGAGAGAAAAAAAAGAAGAAAAGGACAAAATTTCCCCAAGGATTCCAAGTTTTTAAGGGAGAACTGGGAGTGTTGATATCCAGTTTTGGCAGAGCTCAAGGAAGGAAAAAAATCCCTGCTAAGAACACTATGGTTGATTTTAACTAAAATAACTCACCCCCTCAGAGCTGACTGGGTCACTGCAGAAAGTGTTTCCTTTGGGGGTGTTTGAGCCTGACAATGCTAATTCAGACAGATGACAGCACCTGCATCGGGGGAACATACATCATTCCAAGAAAACCAAGCGGAAAAGCAACATCCAGGCATTTAACGTGCATTTTAAAAGATACAAACTCTCTATCATACAACACCAGGAATACCCCAGGCTTGGCGTGATCAGGATTTGTGCGAGCCAAAGTTTACAGTCTTGTGCCCAAGCCCGACAAACATTAAATGCCCGTGACTATAAAGATAGCTCTGCAAACATCATTTTCTCCCTGTGAATAGCTCGTGTTCAATCGTCCTTTTGGGCCGGCTAATGCTGTCAGAGAATGAGTTAAGCACCACAAATGGCCGGAGCAAACCTTCGCGGACGGCTGGGGGAAGCAGCGGCAGTGAATGGAGCGGGGTGGCTGTCCCCACACCGAGCACACAGAGCGCGTCTGTTCGGGGGATTCCCGGCGGCTTTGAGCGCGGGGTGCTCTGCCCGCAGCGCTGATCACCTGCTGGGAGCTCCCATTCAGCGAGGTTACATTCTAATTGGATTTTCCGAAGGCAGCGCATTAGCATTTTCCATGATCTCACCCTTATTAGCCAAATCGCTAATCAGGAGGAGCGCGGTTATATTGTGTGCTGGTTACATTATCTGCGGCCGCAGTGTCTGCAAGCCAGCTCCAAATTCATGCAGAGATAAAAACTCCCCTCTCTCTAGCAGAGACTCGGGAGTCTATTGTGGAGCTACGGTTGCAGTCAAACTCCAGTTTTCAATAGTTCACCAAAAAAACCAACTTCTCCCAGTGCTTTGCTCCTGCTCTTCCTGAGTCTGTACTATAAAAGTTTGGAATGTCAGTTCTTTCATCCCTGTTGGCAGAAGCAGCATTGCTCTACAGTGCAAAAGCAGAAGAATCCTTTCCCATGGACTGTTCCCCATTGAGTCCAGAATCAAATGCTGGACATGTTTAATCCTGTAAGGTTATTATTTCTATGCACAGGCCTTTGTATATTGAAAGGAATGGAAATACCTGTTCTATAAGCAGAAATGATACATGCAGGCAGTCCTGCAGCCGATGACTCTGTCTTTGCACAGCTCAAAAAACTGTCTGTGTCAGAACTTAAATCCACATGAAGCAGTCCTGAGCTACCAGGAAAGCAGGTAGGACATCTCACATCCTGCAAAAATCAGTTTCTTCTTTCAGCTGGGCTCCCAGCAGGTTTGGATACCTGTTTCTCAACAGCAGCCTTCTTAAAAGCCTGAAGGGAAGAGACAATCTTGCACGTAGATTATCAAGTAATGCTTGCTGGACACTCATCCACCAAAATATTCTGAAAAAAATTAATTGTCTAAATACAATGTCACTTAAAAAGCCAGGTTTTATTCTTGTTTAGAGGTTACATGACGATTGGATTCATTACAAGAATAATTTGGAAATATAAAGCCATATTCACAGAGAAGTAAAACCCACTCAATATTTCTACTAAAGTTCTTGCAATACAAATAAGTACACACAGAAAAAAACCCTCTGTGATTATGTTTTACATGTAATTCTAGAGCCAAAACAAAAGGAGATCTGACCTGGACTCAAAAAGGCAAAGTGGGCACCTTTCACCTGGCCTGGCATTGGTGGTACCCTGATTACACTTACACAAACGGGTTTAAACACTGAAGCATATTGCCCTTTTACCAACCAAGAAGGAGAGGACAGAATTCAAGGTGATATATCAACAAATCATTCCCTGGAATCAAATAAAAACCCTCATAATTCCCAAACAAAACCAACAACAAAAATCACACCAATATTGGGCTTGTAAGCTCTTGAATGTGACACTCAGAACCAGATGTGACACTCTGAATCCCCAGCAAGAACTGCATCTCTTCTCATCGGGCTTTTAAAGAGATTGTCACAAGGCAGCACAAACAGCATCTTCAGAACAAAGGGCAGTAACGCTTCCCAGCAGAGTTTAACTGGATCCTGAGGATCACCAGCCTCTATGAGCTGCTTTTCTATTGTCCTCGCAGGGATTTTACCAGACATAAATCACATGTACTGAAGAGATAAGGAGCTAGGGGCAAAAACAAAACAGAATAATGAAGTTGCAAGAGCCCCTTGCAGCCTTTGGTTCACACTTCTCCAGGCTGTCAGCGATGGGCTCCCTTCTCCAGGGAAGAATCTGCAAAAGCAAAATCAATGGGAATTATTGTGACATTGAGAAATACAACCCACTTAGGAGTAATTTTCCTGTATTTTGTAACACTTTCACACACACATCCCCCAAAGCCAACACTGTACTTCATCACATGACTGTAATCAAACCCATACAAGTGGCAGTAGGA
The DNA here is from genome assembly GCA_013399915.1 of Illadopsis cleaveri. Classification (NCBI taxonomy): domain Eukaryota; kingdom Metazoa; phylum Chordata; class Aves; order Passeriformes; family Timaliidae; genus Illadopsis; species Illadopsis cleaveri. Next base: position 225,458 of record VXBB01013296.1, read on the forward strand.
GTGAAGATGGAAAAGAGAGTGGGGATATCATAGAGTGCTCCGGGAGTCTCTGTCTCAACTTTCCTCTAATCCTGATGGTTGACACAGGGCAAACAGTAGGGTCCAATGGCTTAAAGCCCCCCTGTAAAAATCTTTCCAGACTTCTAAAAAGGTCAGCTGACATTCAGCAGCGCTCAGAGGTGTACATTGGCATTAGGTACACCCAAGAGAGCAGCTAAACCTGAGAGGGAATAATTAGGTGGTAGTACCCATGACTGAGCAGGTGTCTGTGGTTCAAAAATGTGTTTAATAGTAAGCCACTTAAGCTAGGAAAGTAAAACAAAAATGAAGAAAGGAAATATGCTATTGCTGGTGCAACATGCTTCCTGAAGCTTCAAAAGGTTTTGGAAATGCCCTAACACATCTCTACTGTTAGAGCGCAAGTGCACTCAGTATTTCACATAAAGAGAAACATTAGGAATGATGACTCCTGATGTGCTGGCTCATAGAAATAAAATTATCAAATCCTGCAGCTGTTTAAATCCCATGGCCTGCTCCTCTTCCCATGAGACTTTTCTGCCTGGTACTCTGAAGAACTACAACACGTTCTGTGATCTTCAGCTCAAGCTGATTTGAAAAAGCATTTTATCTGCACATATTTTGGAGTTAGGAACCAGCAGTGTGCTAATGACCTTTTTGCAATAGCAGAAATCAAGTTGTATCAGTAAAAATGCTGAAAATAATCACATTTTCATTCCCTATGGGGATGGCAAGCTGCTAATTAAATCTGTCTTGACTACTTGGAAGCACTGATAATTTCTCTTGTAATGTATGCACTGAGAACAGGCTAATACCAAAAATATTAAGGGTCTGGGATTTTCTCCAGGAAAATTAAGATGTCAATTACTTGACTTTTTTTTTTTTCTGTCTGGTTTTTATTGAAGACCTCCACAAATCCATTTTTTTTTTCCAGGTTTTCGTATTTCCTCCCCCTCTCCCTACAGATGTCATTATTTTCAGTGGCAAACCCCACACTTCTCCCTCCTCTTCTTCCAATTAGCTGTAATTATAACAACATTAGCAGCAAATTAGGTGCCTCGAGGGCAAAAATCTGGGAAGCAGCAGAGTGGGGAAAGGACGAGGAGATGAGATTGTAATGGAAGTAAGAGGGCACGTCCATGTGCTCATCTGGGCACCCCTAGGGCTCTGCAGGTTGAGCTCTGCTTTCCCTGAGCGTGCCAAGATGAGGAGGTGACCAGCTGCTCCCACACATCTCCAGAGCTACCCCTGGAGAGAGAAGCCAAAGGCTCCATTTGGGCTTCTTCCCGTGCCTGGCATCATTGGACCCAACATAAAAACATCCAGCTCGGGTTGGAGAAATCCACTGGTGGTATCTGAGGTTCTGAAGCGGTAACTGGGGCCCTTAAATGCATCTGCTGGGAATCTTTCTGCCCAGGAAAGAAATGCAGTAGGATTAATTGTGGAAGTGAAAAAGGCAAGACATGCCAGCAGTTGCAGCATGTTAAAGGATTCTTGCTCCAAGTAGGCTTTTGAGCAATAAACCTTTTTTCCAGAGAATTTTGCATTAAAAATCTGGGTCCAGGGAAAATCTCCAAGATCAAGCTCTTTTTTGCAACTGTCTTTTCAATTTTGCACAGATGGATAAGGAAGGAAGTCAACACTGCTTGCCAAATAAAGTGACATTAAGTATATTTGCTGGAAATCTTTCTGCCTTGCTCTTTAAAAATTAAAAAAAACAAAACCAAAAAACCACACACACACNCCTGACTCATTAAAAATTAAAAAAAAAAACAACAAAACCCCCCCCACACACAACCTCCCCCCCCACCAAACAAACAAACGAACACACCAACAAAAAAACCCCAAACCAAAAACCCCCAAATGAACCTCAAAAACCAAACAGAACCACATAACCAAGAACAAAGAGGTCAGAAACTGACATCAGGAGTGTGACAGAGCACAGAGAGACTTAGGAGCTAAAGTTCCTCCTAAGGCAGCACTGTTGGTCCAACAAGGCAAGGCTGGGAGAATTTAAGCAAAATTTAGGACTAAGACTTCCTACACAGCAAGATACCTGGGGAGGGACCAGTCCAGAGGTGGGAAAGAGGAGTTATTCCCTTGGAAACATATTGCCAGTGCAGTAAGGAAATACCTCATCATCTTCCTTAATCTCTGTCTTGTACCAGCTACATTTCCACTTTGCTTCTCCTTCTTTATTGGGACCTTAAAGGAAACACCTTTGCTTTTTTGGAAAACAAGCTGAACTCTGCTATGAGTTATCTGACATTCTAAGCAATTTTTTGGGGGTTGGGGTTTTTATTTCCTCTCATGTTGCCCACCCTATTCCCCTCCTTCATTCCTGTTTTCTGACGACTTTATTCCCAGTTTATTAGAAAGGGCTCAAATACAAAAGTGCCAGATCCAAACCATCACACAACCACGAGAGCTCAGTGCTGGACACAACATTGCATAAGTGATCCTCTGCCAACTACCAAAACACATCTCTGGGTAAAATAACAGTCTAGAGAGCAAACTTGAGAAAATAGCATCAAACAGTGTTCATCAAATTTCTATAGCAAAGGGTTAGGCTTTTTTTTTAAATTAAAATTCTTCAGAGATAATCCTATATTATATAAACAAGATAGAAAGACAAACTGAGCTTAACAAAGGCAACAGTCCTTTGAGACTGGGAGCAGCTAAGGAAAGTGGTGCCAGTCAGAAGAAAAGTACAGATATGGTTGCAGGAGAAGCAGAAAACGTGAGATTACAGCTGCTACAGAAGGACCTGCAGAACCCAAGCCAAATCCCAAAGTACCTTGGTGCAAACACCTTCATCCCTCACAAGAGAGGGAGGAAAACATACTGAAGGTGCAAAACTATGCAAAACTACAGAAAAAATTAGTAATTCCTGCTTAGTGACATACACCTTTAAAGTCCCAATACCATGATGAGACTCTCATACATTTCAGATATCTCTAAACCAGGCTTTTTTAATGGAATAATACCAAAAATATCAGTTTCCCAATTCATTTCACTTGTGTTCAGCTCTGAAGTTACAACCTGTGACCTGTGTTTCATAATTATTACTTAAGAAAAAATGCCCAGTGTCAAAGGAAAATTTGATAAGGGAAATTTAAAGGTTTTCCCTAGAAACATTAATCTACTGAAATAGCATTCCTAGAGGAAACTGTTTCATGCCTGAAAGTTGCTGCACTGCTGATTTGTTTCCTATAATGAAGACCTAGTCCAGCAGAGAGAAGATTGATTTGTCTGCTTATAATCTACTGAGAAAATGAAGTATGAGAACTGAGAATCAGGAATGCTGCTGCACATACTGGCTCATTCAGACCCACCAGTGTAATTAGCACTTGTACAAAATGGAGCAAAGAAATGGGAACATCAAGAACTCTTGCTCATCACATATTCTTGGAGCTTCTATCTTGGAAACCCTTCTCAAAATACTTACAGGCAGATTTAATATAGACAATTATATATAATACATAAAGCCAGGCTAGTGACTCAATATTTTGAGAGTGGAGTTTGACCTCGGTGTGATCAATGGATAAATGATCAAAATCATCTGTTTTAGCAGCCAGGATGAAAAGAATAAGAGCCCAGAAGGTGTTAAAGCAGACATCCTACACAGCACTATGACGAGACTATTAAGAAATCCTCTTTAAAGGGACTGGAGCAAAAATGGAAGGGCAAAGTCTCCAAGTATCCTAATCCCTGTCCTGTTGAGAAGGAGGTGCTTGGATATTCTAGCCAAGGAACAGAAATAGAAAGACAGAGCACAGATTTTGAAGAAGTTTTTTTCAGAGAGTGAGAAGTCAAGTCACATAGTCCAGCAGGGTAGAAGAAGAATTCCCTTTCTTCAGATCCCCCAAGTGCACTGCCCTGGACCACAGCTGCAGTTGGTGGCTGGACTGGTTTCATTCCCTGTTATAAACATCCTCCCTGTATCCTCTGGCACAGCAAATCACTCGGAGTTTGAGTGGGAGGAATGGCAAAATTAATCTCCTGTCCTGTTGTGCAGGCACAGCACTACTTTCCCTGTGACCACATCAGACCCCTCCAAAGAGCTGCTGTGCAATTATGAGGTGCCCATCAGCCATTTTGATGAGCTACATTCCCACCCTACCCTCTTCTCTGGGCAAATGTGGATGACAGTAAATAATGGAACAGTTCCTCTGTAGCTGTCTTCTTCTTCCAGGTGTAACAAAACAGCTTCTGGACTCAGCAGTCTGTGCCACCCCACATGGGTGGCACCATGGGATTGGCAGATTCCCACCCAGAAGAGATTCCTTGTGGTGTCCTCTTTTGAGTGGTCTGAAACAAGTACTTCAAAACACCCAGGAATGATTTCAAATCCAGATGCAAATATTTAATTATTCCTCCCTGTTTCCAAAAAAATAGTTCGTACTGACCCTTTGGCAAGTAATTAACTCTGTTCACTTGCATGGCTCTATTTTCAGACCTGATGCTGGCAACTACCAGAACAGATCAGGAACAGCAATGGGCATTTTGCCTTTGAGGTGAAACAACATCCTAAATCCTGGACTTTGTTACCATGGACTCCTAAACCTACCCATGCTGGCCCCCAGTTTTGGCACATCATTAAATTTGGTCTTTGCTGGAGCAACAGAAGCTCTAAGGAGAATTATGAAGGTATCTTTTCTTCAGGACTGTTCCTAGGTATTTAATGAGGCAAATGTGTGATCCTGTAATGTGTAATAGAGACATTTTATGAATTGCAATAAAGCTACACCATAGATGGTATTACATCAGAAACCTCACCTGTGTGGCACACACACAAACCTTGACTCTCCAAGGCAAAGCTGTCACATAAGCACTCAACAGATGGACAAGAAAGTTTACTCTACATCCCTCAAAGGCCTCCACTTGGAAAAAAAAAAGTACATTTAAATACATGCTCTGTACAGCTGTTGTCTTACCATTTGCCTTGTGCTGCACATCTGGCGGAAGCTGGTCAGGAACATACCACTGATAGTCTGGCTGCACAGAACAATAAAACATTATTGCAGCAATATGGACTTCACAGGCACTTCAAACAAAAGAACAGTGACATGATAAAAACATAATTGTGCTGTGAAGCTTCTCATTAGCCATACAAAAGCAGTTTACAAAAAAAAATAAAAAATCACATATTTAGGTTGGTTTCCACCGATCCCAGTCTTCCAGCTTGCCTCCTCTCCTATGGCATTAGGAAAATGGGTGTAAACCTTTCTAGATCCCACAATCACAATGAAACATTAAGAGAACCAAACCAGATTTTAAAAGGCCTAAGGAATAAAGTGCAGCAGAAGATACCAGCAGGCATCTCCCTCTACCAAAGAACCCCAGAGAAACCTGGTCCACCTGACAAGTGAAGCTGCTCCACCTTGAATACACCTGTAACAGCTGTAAAGTGCTCCAGTGTGACAGGAATTAACCATGGAATAAAGTTCTCTCCCCTCCTCCCCTTCCTCACAGGTTAGCACTGCTGTTACTATAACATTAGCTACTATCAAATAACTTCCTGAAAATACTGTGGGATAGGGAAAATTCCCATCTTTCTCGTAAGAGGAAGTACTGGGAAGGTTATGTCCAGGCAGACATAGTTTTGTCCAGGGAAATCTTGGAAGAAATAGTGCATTACAGTTTATACCACCCACTGTGGTCAATGAGTAGCAAATTACCACTAGAGAAAACAACCTTGGGACCAGCCATTTCAGCTGAAACTGTGTTAGGCTGTCTGTCTGGAATAAGAAGTCCATGCAAGCTTGTCAAATTCTAAGTAATTGCTGCTTCAAATTAATTACACTGGAAAAATTATTCTTGTTCTGCAGAAATTACTCTGACAAAACCATTGACTTGTCCCAAGGGGAATCTTGCAGATTTCAATTTGCAGGAAACAAATTTCATGGACTCCTACAGAAGTTTTGCCTGAATTAAGATGGCGGGATGAAGCTGTAGATAGAGAAAACAGATTTAACTTTTATGTTTTGCTGTTATTCATGCTTATCCAGCAGTAATCACTCTCATACACTGTCAGGGAAAAAAAGGAGCTATTGTATTTTAACTTAAATTGTACCAGTCACATGAATAATTAACTAATTCTGTGCTTGTGGGCAAACAAAGTAGACTTTGATAGAAAGTTTTAAGAACAGGTAGTTTTTCACCAATGGCTCAAATTACACTCATTTGCATTGCTTTTTTGAGTTTCTGGTGAATTTTATGTTCTCTGACCAATTCTTCTCTTTTTGTGTACCTAAACTGTACAAACTTGAATGAATTTCAGGAACAAGATGTGTATTTCACATCAGACTAACCAAAGTGTTTCTACTAGAGTGTAAAAAGGAAAGAAAAAGTGCAAGAACCAAAAAAGAACGAAAAAGCAAAAGCACAGCCTAAACATGCAGGATTTCGTATCAGGACACCCATTAAATTCTAACACCTTTCTCCATTGCTAACAAATTGCTCAGGGAGGTACCTAAAGCTCAGAGCAGCAACTCACACAGGCAAAGAATTGAAAAAAAAAGGGTCAGAATGAAACTGGGAGTTACAAAGCAACCAGTCAGACTGACACCGGTGCTCCGGCAGGAATGACAGAGTTGTAAACCCAGTGATCCCTCACAGAACTAGAAACCCAGATGATGAAAGTTCAGGGAGAAAAGCCAAAATAATCTGGGCCAGTGTCCAAATTGCAGGGAAAAACGTTCTGCAATACTTCCAACTTTGATAAATAGGCAGATAAGCACACTCCTGAAGCACAGAAATTACTTGTCTGACCACAGCTTTTCCATTGGATTTCTACAGCCTGAAAGCCTTACATGCATTTTGCAAAAATTCAGCTATAATTTCTCAAATAATGAGCATCTTTCCATATGTGACAGCTTTATAGCCAGAAACAGATATTGTGTATTTAAAATGACATTCACCATGTTTAAATGCATTCTCACTAGATTGGAACAAGCCAGCCCACTTAGATAACGCAAAGCACTTCAAAAAAATGTTCTTTGAAGCAGTATTTTCCTTGGAATAAATAACTCCCACTCACAGAATCTGCTCCAGTGCGAAGCTATCCTTCCTCATGCTGAGGAAGACAGGACCCTGTTGTGTTCCAGGAAAAAAGACACATTTCCCATTGTGTTAGCCACACTCAGATAGAACTTCCACTTCTGCTGATTTGGTTTTTATTATCTTCTGTTGAAGGCTCAGAGTAGATCCCTACTTCCGAAGTGAGGTAATTATATAGCTAGAAAGGGCTCTGAATGTGTGTCATGGAAATAAATTAATCTAAGAAATCAGCAAGACCCCAATCAAACAACCTTATTTTTTTTTAATTAACAAACAAATGTAAAAGAATCCTGGTTTTCTTCTTAGTGCTGTTACAGATAAAGAGTATTTGCCAAAGTAAATTCGATCTTGATCTGGACTAAACAACACACTTGGAAAACACAGATTCAGGTGCTGCTGAGGATGGCAGGGTGATGGACCTGTGGTCACCACGCTGTGGGAAAATGAGTGTCCTTGTCACACAGGTGATGGTGGGAACCTTACCGAGCACTGCTCCTGCTGCCTCTGTGCCCTGCGAGGCACCGGATGCACCCGAGGGTCCGGATAGTGAAGAACCATCCCACAACCCCCATAATTGACACATGGAGACAGGAAGAGTGGAGCTGGGTAACTGGGCCTCTCAGGCTGTACTGGGAGGTCTTTTGTCTGTCAAGAAAATAAGACCAAGAAGAAATGCATTAGCAGTGGAATACAACCAACAGAACATTCAGGTACAAGTGGGTTGTAGTGCTGCTTGTTTAGACCCTTCAGACTACTTATCATTAAAAAAATTATTTCAGACAGCTGACTTGTGCCACACCAGAGTCTTGACGCATTTTAGGTGAGGAAAATATTGGTTCCAAGATATGACAAGCACATTACTGTGTGTCTTTTATATTCTAAAACAACTCTGTATTTTCATTACACACAGTAGCTTTCAATAGTTTGAAGCAGAACTACATGGACAGTCACTTGCATGACAAGATAAGTAAATCAATTTGGTATAGGACCAAAGTTGCTGGCCTCAGATTTGGGTCTGCCTTTTTTTAGGCCCTCTGCTTTCCAGTAGAGCCAACAGGAATTTGCCTAAGGACAGAGCAAGGAGGGGTAAAAGATGATTAATATTCTGTGACTGTGAGTCACAACTAAATAATTTGACTTAAGAAAACAAACTAATAAATATTTTATATGCTTGCTCTCATCTTTAAAATCCTCCACAAGCTCTGTTTAATCAAATCCCGAGGCAGGAAGAGACAAACAGGAAGATCTCCAGTGTGAACTGTTGGTGCACTGCAGGGACAGTCAAGCACAACAGCTCTGAAATCAGCCAGAGTGAGGGGCACAGGGCAGCACCCAGCCTCTAACACTTCAGCAAAACCCCTCTGATGCAAGGCTTGGTTGAGAATAAGACAATCCTGAAGTTTCTGTGTCACAACAGTGTTGGGGAGGACAATAAATCACCACAGAGCATTTTGGTAATCGGCCGTTCTTTTAAAGTATTGCACAATTTTGTCAAGGCAGGAAACCTCGGAATTTCGTCATTCTTAAATGGGGATTGAGAAAGCTCAGAGTTTTGCATGCCATGATTTTACTATGGCTTCCTACTGACACTACTTTGAAGAGATAAAAAGGATGTTGCAAGAAAAAATTATTGCAGAGGCTTCTCAGCTAATTTGTATGGGGACCATTTTTTCCTCAGTGATATTAACATCACTCTGTAATTCAATTGCAGAGGTCAGGATTAACTACAGAAGCTCTTTATTTCAAAAGTTGGTTTGATCTTACAACTCTTATATCAAGTGCCAGTGAAACAATCAAAGTCCTCTGGATTTGTTTTTGGTTGTGTCCACCCTCCCTCTCCTCCATTTTCAGATGTGTTTGAAAAGTTTTTGCAATAAATACTCCCTTCATCTTCTTATTTTGGAAGTCTTCTCTAATCGTTTCTCATCTTCTTACTGCATTACTTCAGAATGATTTCATCCCAGGTGCTGACCTCACATAAAATCCAATGTCAATTAATGGAAGCCAGAAAGCCTTGAGTTGTGTGGAAAGTGAGAAAAAAAAATAAAATACACATGTGCTGGCAGTGGGAGCTTTTTTTTGACTCATACCTGAGAGCTGAGTTTACTCAGTTGAGATTGTAATCTCTCATTAATTTTCTGCAATGCTTCTTTCTCCTCATTAAGCCTCTCTCGGTCAGATCTCTCCTTTCTGAAGTCCTCCTCGTATATTTGGACCTGCAATCATCATAAACAGTGTGTGAACTTCAGCAGAGCCACTCTGTGGTTTGGCTGCTTTCTAAACACTGCCCAAGCAGAAGGGTTAGTTCCAAGGGGGATCCCTGGTCTGTACAATCCTCCAAACAAAAGTTTCCCTGGTCTTTTTTTGTGACCAATACAAAGTGACAAGCAATGGCCATTCTCCAGTGCCACACATCAATTGAAACAGTCGCCAGTGCCAGTTTTTGTGCAACCTTGCAATTCAAAAAGCTGACTGGCAAGCATCAGTTTCAAATATTTTAAACGAGATAGCAAATACTAGTATGGATCTTTTTAAGGGATTAGCAGTAGCAGGACAAACATTTTATCAACATTTTCCAGTCTTCTCTTCAGTTATGGGCACTTTTAACTCCCTCCTGTATCTCAGGTGCCAGGAGTTAGAGAAGAACCTCCCCACCCCAGTGTAGAGACAGAAGGAAGCATAATGTACACAAGTCCAAATGGAATGTAATGTACACAATGCCCAGTGGAAATACAGATGTTTGACCTTGTTCCTAGAAAATAAGCTGCCTTGCAAGTGCTGAAAGATGCAGTGGCTTAGTTCTTTTTTATGTGGTCAGGAATTACAGAGCTTCATCCCACTAAAAAATATCTGACCACCCCAGGCATAGGCAGCTAGCACACAGATTTGGAAACAAAACAAAAATCCATAAATTATTTGGTGTTAAGATGACTGCCTTAGTTCTTCAGCTAATGGGCAGGCATCCACCTGGTGAGAAACTGAAGGTTGGTGGCACTTCTAGTGACAAATAACAGCAAAGGCATGTTTGGGTGGGAACCACCACCAGAACTTTCAGAAGTCGTTTCATGTCCTCTTGGCTGGTCACTAAAGCCTGCTGACAGTCTCTTGCTTGCTGTGTCTCCTGCCCTGCCCACTGAACAGACCCAGTTTTCTTTTTGCTGGAAGCAGTGCTATGACTTCACAGAAGGACTAGAAAAATGTTAATATCTCAGGGGAAGAAAAAGGTCAACACAGGGCCCTATAAATTCCTTTCCTGACCCTCTGAAGCAGAGACAAAGCTGTCACTTGCAGAAATCCCTGCATCCCTTGTCCATCTACACACTTCTCACCATTTCCTCATTTCTTCTCTCCCAATTCCTTCTCTGCTGTCCCACCTCCCTCCAACTCCCCAGCTGTACAGCTCCTTGCTGGATCTGCAAGGAAATCTCTTAGGTTCAGTTTTGCCATTTACTCTGTTGCCCTGAGAAAGAGGGGACACCTCCCAAGGAATGAATGCCTTCATCTCTGCTACTGTGACCAGGGATGGGCTGACGACAGCCAAGCTCCCGTGGGACTCTGTCACGTCACTCCTTGTCCCAAGAGTCCCTCCTCCATCCAGTTAGACCTTTCTGCTCCATTTCATGTAGAAGGAAGTCTGGACTCACTGTACTGATTTATACAAGTAGAAAAACACATTCATAAAATGGAAAGCCCATGAGAATTTTGGAAAAAAAGGTTTACTCTATTTTATTGTGTAGAATGAAATAACTCATTACTGTACAATCAAGTGCAGGATTTTGTTCTCCAGCATGTGGCAAGCATTACATTAGAGAGAAAAATCTGGCTCTGCTGTCAAACGTGACAGAAACAAGTATCTTATTCCCATTGAATAAAATTCCCATTCTGATCACATCCATTTGTGTGTCAATAACGTTAACCCTGACACTATCCAGGACAACAGACCTGAAGTGTTAAAATAATCTGAAAACTATATTGTTTTTAAACTGATTCTTTCATATGGAAAGAAAGACAGTGCACAAAGCACTTGAGTTGCTCAGAACAAAGATGAAAAACTAAATAAATACATGTCTATAGTGCTTGGGATGCAGGTTATGGATGCAAATGGTTTGCCTCATACTTAGAAAACTGAAGTGTCAATGCTCTAGTTTTCCAAGACTAGGATCCTTGGATAAATCACTACACCGGCAATTTCTAAGATAAAAGGAGCAGAAGACAAAATCAGTAACTCATGAAATTTAGCATTCCCTCTGGATGACATTCAGCCCCTAGCAGAGAGCTGGCAGGACACCTCCAGGAGTCAGGAGAGCCATTCTGCTGCTTTTAGTCCTCCAGAAGTCCTTGCTCCAGTCCTTTGCCAGGGCTCAGTTTCACTTTGTGGACACTGCTGTGACACTGATGTGGACAGCATCTGGGGAAGCATCATTCCAAAGGGCTATGGCTAAACTGGCTCTTCCTTTCAAAAGCTCTACACAGCAAGTCTACCAGCCAAAATCCCTGCCAGAGAAGGCAAAATTATGCTGTGTGAAATCTATCCAGGCTCACTTGAGCTGTTCTTACCTGCTGTTTAAGAACTTCAAGTTGGGTTCTCATCTCCTCAACGCTGCTCCTATCACCCTTCCCTGGAGGAGTCCCCACAACAGGTGGGTGCTGCTTTTTCAATGCATCCAGAAGGGCCTGCAGCGCCAAACAGCAAAGTTACTAAACAGAGATTCACTACATGAAAAAGAAAAAAATATCCTTTGCAATTACTAAAAAGAGGTTTCCTCTTCACTTGTAGTTACTTCAATTATATACACCGGATAATAAACCCATTTTACTACAGTAAAGTCTGACTGAAAGGTTTTTCGTACTAAAAGCAGAGATTCCTTCAGGTGGAACAAAGCAAAGCTTCCCGTTTGAGAGGAAGTTGTGTAGCGTCGATAGCTTGTCACTAGAGGGAGTTACGGATACACACAACACCGGTACCATTCTGAACTCGGTTTTACACTGACATTCTACCACAGCTCTTTGCAGACTTTGTTTATTTGTGGCAGCACTACACAGCTCTCCCTTGGATTGGAATAATCTTTAAATCACTCCTACATCTCTCTGTCTATAACCACAAATTATAATTATCTATTGTTTTCTCTACTCTTGCACAAATACCATTCAGAACTTCTCAAATTCTCTCACATAAAATACAAATCCCTAACTTCACTCCTTTTAGAAGTCGAATTCATGCCGATGAACCTCAGCTCTCCCTTGATGCCCACACTCCACGTGGGAAGGATGGAAGATATTTGGAGGAGGAAGAGGCAAAGGGGGAAGAAGTGGCCAAGCAGGGGAACCAGTATCCAAAGCAATCCAAGGATTGGTATTAATTATCTAAGGCCAAACAAACACCAAGCACTTCCCATGGAAGGCACAGGAAAGGAAGACTTTTTATCTGATGAGCTGCTGTCCCTAAGAATTGTGCAGAAGTGAAACTGGTATAATAGTGGCAAAACTTGTGTTCCATGCCAGTACATAAAGAAGGTTGAACTTAAACTGGGAGGGTGAAAATATACAGTTACCCTGATTACTGATTAACCCTTCTTCTGCCCCTTTGAACCCCCCTTTAATACCTTTTGAGAAGATTCTACAACTCAGAATTATGAAGGGGGAAAAAAAAGAAAAATCCCGAAAATTAAACGTTCAAAAGGTTAATTATAAGGTGAAGATTTTTTTCAAATTGCATTTGGAAACAATATGGTGAGACCCTGCTTTATCCATTCACATAAAAACAAGAAAAAGCTGTTTGATTTCAGAGAATTTGTAACAACTTCAAGTGGCTGAACCTGAAATAGCAGGGGATTAAAGTTAGAAGGGCACAGAGGGTCCCTTCCTGTCTCATGTGTACTCATGACATGAGATTTGAAGGACGTAAATGCACAGAAAATCAGTAAACTACTGTTGGGAAAGTGTATATGAAATTGATGCGTCATTTAAAAGAATGCTTTATATACCCATCTGTCTTATTACAGCCACATCATAAGAGCAAAATAAAACATTTAAATAAGTTGTTTAACAAACAAGGCCTTGAGTTAACTGGAGCTTTGAGCAAGTCCTGTCAATGCATTTCAAAAAGAGTGAGAGACCATGGCTTCTGTCAGATTTTTTCTTATGGCAGCATTATGTTTTCTGGCTTGACTTCCATACATCATGGCCCTTTAGCTTATTAAAGCATTTATTAAAGTTACACAGCAATGGTTACTGCACTGCATTTCCTCAGGAAGTGTTTGTGGTTCACCATGAAATACAAAATTGTTAGAAAACACCCACTGCTTTATGTGATCTTTTGATTAAACAAAATTACATTTATTACTTTCCCTCAGTTTAAAAAAAAATCCCATTTAGCTATTTAATGACAATTTCCTCGGTGAGACATATATACACATAATATTATAGGTATGAATATGTGTGTGTATGGATATAAACAGTAAGGCAGAACCATGTCTTGTGAAGAGAAGCCATTATTCTCAAACACATAATACATGTACAACAATAGTTTTTAAACTGTGTGACCTTTCTTTCCAACCACAGTCTTTCACTAGATGCATACAGAAGCATCTTTGTGCCATTTCCCTTTTGCTCTGAGGAGGGAGGATGTAGAAAGGGCTTTGATATGACATGTAGAGAGGTTTTAGAGGAGAAGGCAAATACTCTCTGGATTTTTCTCCTTGCAATGCAACCCCACTATCTGCCAAGAGCAGCATGCACAGGTCTGAGCTGAAGTGAGGTCTTGCGTGTTTCCCCAGCTCCCAAGAGGTGATCATGTGTTTGCCACCAGGATGTTCACCCAGGATTGAAAAGATAGTATCTGGGAGGTCATTGACAACAGAGATCCCAGAATTAGAGGAATCAACAGCTCACTCCTGTTCCTACCTTGTTGAGACGACTTATTTCACTCTCATAGTGTTCTTTCTTTCTGGTCATTGAGGCGTTCTTCTGCTTCAGGAGCCTGTTCTCTTCCTTCATTTCATGGAGAGCCTCACTGAGGACCTCTGTATCTTTCTGGGATGTAAAAATACAGAGAGATGCTGCAGAAATGCAGATGGAAACATTTTTCAAGAACAATTTTCAGAATACTCTTTCTGTCTGACAGATGTGCTGCATTTTTGTTGTCCCAATCATAGTTGGAAAGGGAGGCAACAGGAAGGCAGAGCATTAGTACGCCCAGATATGATAAAATCTGTAGAAATTGTTTTGACCACTCACCATATGATGAGACAGAGACAACATACCAGACTAAATCCCTGCACTCTGCAGTTGCACGAAGGCATGGGAATACTAGCAAGCCAAGCAGATCAAAATCACATCCACAGTTACCCCACACCCACATTTCTCTTATGTACTCAGAGAATAAGACCAGGGCTAAATGCTGGTGGAGGCCTAGCCATTCCCAGGGCCATACAATGTTGAAGGAAAAAACAGGAAAAAAAAAGTATTTCAAATATTTTCTGCAGCTGCTTTATGTGAATAAAAAAGTGTGATCCAACAATCACAGGCACTGCACACCACAGGAATGGAGTTTTTTTTCTGTGTAAAAGGCACATCTCTGTGAAGCCAGTCACAGTTTGGGCTCGTCAGAAGTTCATCACCGTGTGCTAATTGAGCCAGTGAAAAACACCCCAGAGTAACTATTGTTTACACACGAGGAAGCTTGACTCTGCTGTGTTCTAAGTTAGCTGGGACATTTCATTTTCTCCAAAAATTAGGCAAGATTAGCAGGGTATCTCTGCACTAAGTATAGGAACTCATTCTATACTTATACTAGCTTGAGCTAGCTCAAGCTGACAAGCACTTACTGCCTGAGTGTGTAACTCAAAAGAAATTGCAGATTTAAGACAAAAGTTCCATGTTGGTTAACCTGTCCCCATTAAAAAGTTTTGGACTATACTGTCATTCAGTTCATTAGTCATGTATGCAGTAAAAAAATCAGAGAGTGTACTACTCATCCTTATTTTTATAAAATGGTAGCTATTTTCCCAGGTATCATACATTAAAAGGCAGACAATAACATGAACAAAAATATGTACTGTCTCACATTGAATTAACACTCAGAGCAAATATAGGCAGTGATTCAGTAAGTACATAACATAGTTTGTCTTAAAGCATGTAAATTGTACTGTGGATTTGGAATCAAGTATGTACTTAGCTAAGACTCACTGATAAGCAAGTAAGATGAATGTTCTGCTTATGCAGATGTAAGCTAAGAGGGTTGCATTTCTTTTCTTGCAGCAGCTAACTCACATCTTATCAGAGCCTGGAAGTCATGCAAGTGCCACTTGTTTCAGGTTACCACGTGAATAGAGAAGCCCAACTTGAGGCATCATCACCATCCAGAAACTCTCACTAGAGGTCATGAAGTACATGATACCATGAAGCAGAATGAGAACAGGAAGCACTACTCTGTGGGGTTTCTAAAATGGAGCACAAAGTTTTGTGTAGGTGCCCATCATTCAGGCTGGTGGTTTTACTGAGGTGGGAATCCAGCTCAGGGATCTCAATTTAGATGCAAAAGCCCACCACGAGCACCAGAGCCCAAGGAGTTCTGAGAGAGCAGCCCAACCACTCTGAGGGTGAGGTGAACACCACTCTGGAGCAGCTGATCAGCCCAGACACTTCCAGCCCTGATAACTGCACTGACAGTGTCACTAATACTTGCAGGGAGCTGAGATAGCTAGCACACATATGAGAGCCTGTACTGTCAATATCAAAACCTGGGGGACTGGAGCTGCATTCATTCCTTGAGTATTTCTTGCCAAGCACTTTGTGTAACATCTGCACTGGTGTTCTTCTTCCGTTTGAAGTAACAGCAGCATTTTCCTTCACAAAGAAATTCACCCTGAACTGAACTGCGAGGAGGGAAATCTGTGCAGTGTAGATATCAACCTGCTCTTTACTCCCCCCCACACACTAATGCTGTGCTGTCTGCCAGTCATATTGAAATGACTCTTTCTCTATACACAGCTTTGCGCTGAGGCAGCTCAGCAGCCGCTGCCTTGGGTAGGATATTGAGGAGCCACAATCTCACCTCTGGGCTGTGCACAGCCCATGCTGTGCCTCCCACAAGGGGAGAAAGATGAAAGGCAGGAGAGAGTTCACCACAGAGCACAAAAGGCGTGCCACAGGGAACCCTCCTACCTTTTCCTGCAGCAGCCTTTCCCTGCCCAGCGCTCGCCATCTCTCCTCCTCTGGATGCTGCCGGTGTCTCTCCAGCTCCAGCTCGCTCACTCTCCTCTCCGACACGTCCAGCTTTGCCTTCACCTCTGTCAGCTGCAAAGCAAGTGACAGACCATGCTGGGCTCACCGGGGATTCTGAGAGGCACAGCACCTTCAGGGTGTTGAGCCAGAGGCATAAAACAGTTCCAGATTAAATGAGCAAGTCATTTGGATTCCTCTTCTCTTTGGGGGAAAAAGAAAATGAATGATTCAGATCTCAGTAAAGCTTTTGGGAAAATATTAGAGAGAAAATTTTCCTGATAAGCACATTAAGTCATTATATAGACTTCCTTTTCATAGCAGGAAAAAGTAGATGAGAAGTGTCAGTCAATGGACCAACCTGGGTTCTGCAATACCAGACAAAATTGTAAGCACTGAACTTCACTAGGCAGATGATGATAATGTCTGCAGCAACGATGCCACACAGCCATAAGCAAGGAATAAAGGCTACGTCAATTGGATCTTGGATGGGGAAAAAGAAAATGGAAATCAAAATATTTATTTACAATTGATTTTGAAAGTCTCTGCTTAGAGGGCAACTTTCATGGAGAATTTACCAGGGAGCTCCCAGGCTTCACAAGAGATGGGACAAAAACCAGCATATATGTGATGATGTGGCACACCAGGTTGATTTTCAGTTAATTGTGCTCTTAGTTATGTGCAATTTTTATTACAGTGTGGAGGGCATGAAGATGCTGTCATGCCCACACCGTCCCTACTATTTTAGGGACACCCTGCTTCTCTGGTTAGTTTGTCCTACTGAGGATTGACACACATTGGCTTCACTTTTATATGATGAAGCTTTTTCAATTTATGAGCTCAAGACAAAGTAAGATATTTACTATGGCTATGGCTGGCTGACATTTAAACACAGACTTAACTGTCAGCAGGTGGCACACATATAGCAACAGAAGTTGTCAGCATTGTTACCTGCTTTTCATAAAGCTGTTTCATACTTCTAAATTGATGATCCCATTGCTTGTTCACCTCCAGAAGCTGTAATTACCAGGAAGGCACAGTAAATAACCCTTATTTCAACATTTTCAGTAAATCAAAAACAGAGTGGCATTCTAATCCACTGTCAGTGAGTGGTCCCAACCTCCTCATCATCTGGCCAGTTCATTTATTTCAGAAGAAGCAAGTTTAAGGTTTGGCAAGCCTTGCAGGCCGTCTGCTTTGGTATTTCAGTTAAAGCACGTGAACATTCAGGAAGCAACACTCAGGAAACATGCAAATACATGATAAGCTACAGGTGGATCATCTGCAACCCTGCACAAATCCCAAGCTGCAACTCCTAAATGGCCAAGGACTTTTCTGCTACTTTGCTGCAAGTTCCATGAATGTATTTCCAATTAGAATGTCTTTGACTTCAAACAAATGAATGGAAGACTCCTATTGACCAGGATACTACTGGGTGCAAACCCTTATTGTTCCTTGGCCTTTATTATTTTGGCAATAATAGTCATTGATAAAATTTTCTCTTTGAACTAAGTAAACCCCTGCTCTTCCAGATTCATGGGCATGGTACAATCAGTCACCACGTGGTTAAAGGTATATTTAGGATTACCTCTCGTCTCTGTCTTTCCAGTGTGAGGATCTGCTGCTCCAGAGAATTGGATGATAAAGGCTTCTTGTTGCTCAGCAATATGTGCCTTGACTGGGGAAAAGGAATATTCAAAAATTAAAGCTTCTGGCCTGTTCTCGTCAAGATTCTCATGTAAAGCTCCCATCCACCCTGACAGGTGCACATAAAGAAACTGAAACAAACATTTTCTTACACCAAATTTGTATCTAAATACCTTCACACCTGCTGACAGCTGATTCTGGAGTGTACATCTGCTTTAAACACACTCAGGCTGTGTTTTAATTGAAGCATCATGCAAACAGCCACTGAAACAACCAAAACTGTATCTATTTGTACCAGCTGAGACACAGAACACAAAATAGGATTTTAATTATGTTGCAGATGACAATAGAAACAAGTAGTGCAAGCCACAAAAGTTGAGCATGACTTGGAGTGGGTGTAAGTAATTCCCCTCATTTACAAGAACTCAAATAATTAGTAGGATTGCTTTTGATGAGTGCTTGCAGGCCCAAGGTAATAAACTTTAGGACAATGGGCTCAAAACAAGCAATACAGAAAACAAACAGGCCATTTGGAGAAATTAGAAGATCAGTCTGTAGCTGTTCCATTTTTTTAAAGTGTGGAGTTTCACTCATGCAGCACAGCAGCAGCTAGACCCTCATTTTTATAATGGCAGTGTTGGATATCATAATTTCCAAGAAGTTCCTATAGATTGTCATGAAAACAAACATGTGATCTATTAAAGAGAGAGGGAGAGAGAACTGTACTGGAAAAAAAGAGACAGCCTGATAAAAAATAGAACATACTCTGTTCAGATACATGCTCAGGGATTTTTGTTTCCCTCCCTAAATTCTCAACCAATATATGAAAAACAAGAATAATAGTGTGAGCACTTCTGAGGTCTGGAATAAATTTTCTGTAGATAGAGATTTTAACGCTGAAAACCAATGAAGATCAAAGGACAGCTTTGCTGTGTCTTTTCAAAGGCAAAAATCCCAACCACATATTTGCCCCATGGCCAGTCCTGCTGAACTCTGACGCGGAGCCTTTGACTTCCAAGCCAGAAACCACTTAATCCCTCTTCTTGTAGTTCACAGACACGTTTAATTTAGAGTATCTGAAGCAATACCTGGCAGCCAATAGAGTTATTCCCATGCTGAATTGCTTTTGGCATCTGGGCCGTAGGCATATATTGAAGAGCATGTTTAAGAATAGTAAAAAAGTGAACAGGACAATTCACAAATCTAACAGCTACACATACACTTGGCACCAACTAGACCAAATTCTGCTCACAAAAATTATGGGGTCACTCAAATGAACCACCTTGCACCCTTTGTGCAGCTTCTGGAGGGAAAAAAAAACCCAAAACATTAGGAAAGGGCTTCTTTCTAAGAATGCCATCTGCAAAAATTTCCTTCCACTCTTACACATTTCAAATCATACAGAAAAATCTATTAGAACACGAAGATCAGCCCATAATTGTCCATCTACAAAGTGACGTGCACCAGCTCCTGTTAATCAGAAACCACTTCAGAGAACAGCCAACACAGTCACTTACTTCCAATGGTTCTGCTGGAGCTTCCATGTCACTCCCACCTGCCCAGGTGCATCCAAGCCGGCCTGGAGCTTTTCCTTCACTGTGGGTCTTTGGAGGAAGAAGAGCAATGAAACAGAGATTTTATGTTGGCTAAAGGAGCAGGAGAACTGCTTTCACACCCAGAAGATCCAGGAGTGCTGCCTGTGGAAGCAGCCAAGGTCCAGAAAGAAGTGGTGGAATTCTGTTTTTAACCTTTTCCTCCTTCCTGGCTGGGGCTTCCCAGAATGGATGAAGCACAATGCCTATGACTAATGTGCCAGGCAAAGCAGCTCTCTGCTTTGTGTGCATGGAAATCACAACTGCATGGCCAGTTCCCCCCACAGAGGAAGTTGCATGTGTAAGAGAAGGAAGGGTATTTGCTTTTTCAGTAAATAAGAGGACAGGCTTTTCTATCCCTGCTTCCAGTTATAAAAAAGGACTTAAATAATTACAACAATTATTGACACTAAGAGCGAACCATCAGAACAGGAAAATGAGTGAGTCATGCTTCTAAAGGAGCAGTACCAAAGTCTGTTAACAGCTACAAGGAAGAGCACCCCCATAGAAAAACCCCAAGATGTTTAGGGGAAAACCAAAATGGGAAAATTTATTTGTTTCCCCGAAGAAAAGCTGCACAAAGATGAAGAATGACAGATGTTTTATTTGCACTTTTGCCACATGCCTTACCTGAGCACAGATCCAGCCTCAAGCTGCTCAAGGCTTGGGTACTCAGAGGTACCCAACACTCCAAACCCATTTGGAGGAAGCTGTTAGCCTTACCAAGTTAAAGTCACAGAAAAGTTTAACAAAGAACAGGCTTTCACAGACTTCCAATACAATGTCAGAATGAAACAGAAAAGTGCAAATTGTTCTCATCTTCAGTCTTGGAATTCTGAATAATAATGGATTTCAGAGGGAGGCATGAAAGAAAAATCCTGCTCCTTATTGTGGAAACATCTCTGGGTCTGTGGCTTTTGCAGTGGCAGTAGAGGTTGCTTATTTCATTTTCAAGGAATGAAATGAAACTTAGCCAGTGAAATTTGACACAAAATAATAGAAACTCCTCTTTCAATTTCCAAAAATGAATTTAGACAAAGTAAAACTATCCTGTGAAATGCTGCAATTTTGCAGCCACATTCCAGATCTCTGGTTCACGTGTGACTAAGCAACTCCTTTTGTTTGCAAGACACAAACCCCAATTTGGAAGAAAGCTACTATTTTATAATATTTGCATATGAGTTATGTCCTGCTACCCTGAGGTTCTTTCCATTTTTTCCTGGTTTATGGAGCAGCTGAAAACTTGTGGTGTATCAAGAGAAAAATTTAAAAAACAGAAGTTATTTTAATGAAGACATTCCAGATTCTACCTAGGAGTCATCCTACTCATCAAAAATTAGAAGAATTTCTCCTGTACCTATATCAAAACTAGACATTGGGCATATCAGGTACAGCACTGAAGATTATAAACTGGTGCAGAAAAGCACCAACACTGGGCATCTGATTAATAAAAACACAATCACAAACCTTCCACATTGCACATCTGCCCTTGAGGGCGATGCTTCTCAAGCCCAGACATTGTCCCTTCCCCAGCTCCCTCTCTCACCAGTCTCATCCCCACTCCAGCAGCACGTTCACTTTTGGAGGAAGCTCAGGTTGAACAGCTGCATTTTATGGTCTGGCCTGCAAAGGTGAAGCAGCCCCAGTCTCTGGTTTCCTCCCAAGAGCTCACTGGGATGAGGTGAGTGGGGCACTGAGCAGTCCCTGCAGTGGGGACAGAAGAGCAAAGCCAGGGCACAGCCCCACTCATGAATCACAGTTCCCACTTGAAAGATATTAATGCTCAAATTACTTTGAAGAGAGGATGAGGCTGAGACCTTGGTTGATACTGTAATTTAGGTCACAACAGTTTCCTGGAGAGCTGAGGAGTTTCCTGGAAAGCTACCTGGACATTAGGACACCAAGCCCTTTGTTAGTGATTTCTTCATGACTGCAATAATGACGACTTAATGACTTTGCATAAAATTGGACAGAATAGAACTCAGACTAAAGTACTTTTCAGTGCCTGTCTCATCCACCTTGTCATAGGGATAACATATCATAGGGAAAAACAGATTGAAGAGAAAAGAGTATCTCTGAAATCTGTATAAACAGAAGAA
Organism: Illadopsis cleaveri; assembly: GCA_013399915.1. NCBI lineage: Eukaryota > Metazoa > Chordata > Aves > Passeriformes > Timaliidae > Illadopsis > Illadopsis cleaveri. The sequence goes on from VXBB01013296.1 coordinate 247,098, forward strand.
ATGCCAATGAGTAGGGAACAAAAACTCAAGCTCTTCAGAGGTATTCTGGTGGTATTCTTCCAGCAAAAATTGGGAAGTTGAAGCAAAATCATTGCCTGTCTCTGGTGAAAACAGTTAATAGCACCAAAAACTAAGAGAAGGAGATGACAACATTAATTTTCATTGACATTGCAGTGATAAAGACACTACATTTATTTGTGTTTACTGCTTACAAGAAAAACCTTAGGTGTATACCAGCACTCCAGAAACCTGAGATATACAGAAATCCTTGAAAGAAAGACACTTTCAGACCTATCAGGTTTCAGAATTCAAAAAGCCCCACAAATATTTTAAAGCATTTATACTTGATTTGAAGCTATTGAACAAAACAGAGTTTTAAATTGCTTGGAAAATTCCAGTTGACAAACAGGCTATAAATGCAGCCACAAACCTAAAAATCTGCCAGGTATGGAAAAAGCTGCTCAGGAAGTAAATGGGAGAATTTGCTGCCCCTCACACTCTCTAAGTTAACTCCCAAGTGGGATCTAACAACAACTTAGAAGCCTCTTAATTATTTCTATTTTATTTCCATGATAATGTGTAATCTCTATTAGTAGCAGCTTTGAGATTGTTGTTTTCTTTTAATGTCCTGTTTAAAAATGAGAAGTATTTTAGTTTGTATTCTAGGATGACCTGGCCTTCCTGAGCATAAAGGCCTTTTAGGCATCTTTGGGAAGCTTGCAGTGGGAGAAAAATCAGAGCCAGTGGCCAGCACCGAATCCTCTCACAAGCCTTAGCACCACAAGAAGAAAAAAGTTCTCACATTCACAGTGCTGGATCTTAATTCTGGGAACAACTTATGTCACAGTATTACAAAATATCACTCAAATTCAGATAATGAAAACCATTTCTCACTTCTGAAAATTCTGTCTGTTCAGCAACTGCAGTGAAACCAAGAACCATTAAAAGGCTTATTGCAAGCAAATGTGAGGCTTTCCTTGATGATAACAAAATTGTACAAAATGACAAGGTCTTTTTTTTTTCCTAGCTGATCATGCATCTGCTGTGAGGTTTGTTGGGGATTTTTTTTTTTTAATTTTTTAATTTTATTGTTCAGTTGCAGACTTGTAGAAGCTAGATTAACTCTGAGATTACTTGGGTTAAAATTTGGTGGCTTTTGGGGAGCCTTACTTTGCTTAGGTTTCAGTTGAGCTTTGTTTTGGCTTTATTGCTGAAGCTGTTATGCCAGCAGTGTTTGCCACAATATCCATTTTTCCATTCTGAGGCATGTGGTGAAATGGTAAAAGATGAGAGATTTTAGCTGAAGAATAAAATTGTCTCTTGAATCAGAAGAAGAATCTGCCTCTTCCTGCCTCAACCTGGCCCCTGTGCCTCACCAGAGAGGTGTGCTAGAAAGGGATTTTCCCTTCAGTAAGTGTGTCAGCCTCAGCCTTTTGTGCTGCTCAGTAACATACTCCTTCTGACAGAAAAATAGGTGCAGATCCAAATTTGTGTCTTAATATGTTGGAACCAGATCAAATTACAGCAAGACATGGTTGCAGTGTAAATCAAAATATTTGAGCACAGGCTCCTGCTGCAGGATTTCCTTTATCCACTAATCATAAGGGCACGGCCTCCCAAGTACCTAAGCATTTGCAAACTTAGGCCTGCTGATGAAAATCTGAGTTTCATGTGAAAATAATGGGATGACAATTTGCAAATCTAAAAAATGCAAACCTATTTCCCTTCCTGGAATGGAGAATGCAGCATCAGGACAAGCTGCAAGTGAAGGAATCATGGACTGGAAGGATGTGCTGAGAAGTTCATTCTGCAGAACTATATTATCTCTCTCTCAAATATTTGCATTTAAAACCACACTAATATCATACATTTTTATGGAAAAAATCCTGGAAAAAAGGGGAATTTGTTTATGGACATTTACAGATCAGTCTTGAAAGCGATTTAAGGTCAGATGGAAAGGCCTTTCTGCAGAGTGCAATTTGTACTCTTCATTCCAGAAAAAAAGTTACAGAATGAAAATGACCCGCTGGCTATGACAAATAACTTCCTGATGAATGACTGACACTATAGGGAAGGGTACACTTCTGTTTAATTACTAACTTTTTCTTAACTTTTAAACATATAATTTGCTCCTCATTTTAAGTCCAAATCGGTATAATTTCACAAACAGATATTTTCTGGTGTAGGGTTTTTTAAATATTACTTCATAATCTTCACAAAGTCTACTAGGTGTTAAAAATAGGACCTCCTTTCCCACAACACACAAGCCAAGACAGGCACTCCCAGCACCTTACATTGAGGTGGTTGCAGCTCATCAGATCTGTCAAACTGACATTCACTTGAAGCCCAGCTCAATAACCAGCCAAGTGAAAAGTTGCTTGACTTAAAAGTATAAATAAAAACGAGCTAACTTGTGTCTAGTGCAGAAATATCATGAAGTGTCCCTCTTTCAGCTCTGAAAATCACACACACACACATTTTACAGGCAAGAAGTGCTATAAATGCAAAGAGCATAAAAACACCACGGATTAAATACTGCCACAGTCTCCTGTGTGAAGCACTGCAGCACCCCTCAGAAAGGGTCCATGTAAGCACATCTGTTCTCTTTCTTCTCCATATCCCCCCAAATCCTTTCCTATGTCTCCTTCTGCTGGAGAGAATCCTTTTGTGCTGCTCAGTTACATACTCCTTCTGACAGAAAAATAGGTGCAGATCCAAATTTGTGCCTTAATATGTTGGAACCAGATAAAATTACAGCAAGACATGGTTTCAGCATAAATCAAAATATTTGAGCACAGGCTCCTGCTGCAGGATTTCCTTTATCCACTACCCACAAGGGCATGTGGAACCCGGTGTTTCCATGGCTCATTTGTGGCTTGTAATTTCAAAGCTTGATCCTGCACTGACTTCTGCTTCACCAGGCTTATTTCTCCCCTGCCTCCGGGAATCCCCATCCCTCCCTGTGGCTTCTCTCTCACCGTTTCTATTCCCACTGGTCTGACCCCGCGGTGTCTCCTTAGGCTCGGCTCGCCTTCATGCCTGAGGTCATGAGTCATTCTGGACATGGCGGTTTGCATGTGAAAGGAGCCGTGTGTAATTTCGGATTTCGTAGAAGAGAGTCATCTCCCTTTTACCTCCTCACCAATTTCCTGCATCGTGCCTCGGGGTGCAGCCTTCAGAGTTTTCCTTTCCCCATCCCGTGCTGGAGTTACACAGGTAACAGGTCATCTCTTGCAGATGGATCATTCACAGTTTAATCACTCCTCTCCTCTGCACTCCTCCCTCCTCCTGTTCCCAGTTTGTGGAAAAGGGGGAAATTCCTTCTATTCTCACTGTTTCAGGGGAGAGGAGTGAAACTGAGAGGGAAACCCAGAACAAGTTTCTGTCAGGCTTGTTAACCACTGCTTCACTGCAGGCAAAGACAACCGCCTTAGCAGGTGGCTTACGATTTTCTGTTTGCAATACCACAGAAGTGTGGGTTTGAATCATCATCATTTTCCTTCTCCTTTCTTCCTATTCATCTAAAAGCCTTTCTGACACTTCCACAGGTCTTTGTGTTCTGCACCTCTGCTCATTCCCATTTACATCAGAACTTCCAAATGCATCAAAAATGACAGTGTTCTGGGGGTTACATAGTTCCAAGGACCTGGGTTATCCAAAAGGTACATCTGTCTACAGGGTTTGACACTTAGGATAATAATCAGTGGGTTTAGCTGACCTTTTAAAGCACTATAAAATGTACCTTCTCAGTCACTCTTCCTCATACCAGAAAGTAGCTATATCAGGGAAAAAAAATGTGTAGCAAGTTCATTGCATCATTTCAGAAATCCTAAAGTTTCATGCATAGTCAAGTCCCCCAGAGAACACCCCCTGAATGTTCTTTCCTGGCAGATAAACATTGCAAAAGCACACTGCGATTACCTTAAGGGAACACGAAGTTCTCTGAGGGCTCAGCCTCTCTTGGGCAAGAGGTTTGGGGTCCTCACACGTCTCAAAAGCGCTGCTCTTCCCTATCAGGTTCCTTATTCCAACATCCAGCTCTTTACTTTCACACCTGCTTAGGAGGAAAAAGCAATGTTTAGCTTTACACCAGAACCTGAGGCTTTCTTCTGAATGTGAGAATGCAGAGCTGGTCCCACACCAAGCTCCTGCTCCCCTCCTCTCTGGTAACACAAGCAGAGAGCACCAGGGCAGTGACACACCATTATCTCTAAGTGCTTTGTGGCAGAACTGCATTTAAAATGCTTACACAAGAAGTCTTTATGAATTGTACCACTTTTCACCTCCAAAATCCAAATCTACCCTTTTGGGGATTATATGAAGACTGCCATGTGCCCTCAGCCTCACCCACTCAGTTTCAAGAGTTTTAAATTCAACTTCAGCAAAAATGCAAACAGAATAGATGAACAGGTTTAGAACTGCAAAACTAGGTGCTCGGTTCACAAAGTCTTTTGATGGCACATTTTGTTTTCTCTAACACTTTGTAGCAGACCCCTGACATGCATTTTCAATTTTTTTTTCCTTAAAGGTTCCTTTTAAAAACATTAATGTCTTGTAAAAAAATTTGTCTGTTGAGAAAATTTAAAGTTATCTATTTTTAATGTGAAAATTATTTTCTTTCAGTCTCTCTGCTAAGGACATACATAAGGGCTTAGGTGCACATAAGGGCTTGTTCCAAGTTCACAGAACAAATTTGCAACTAGGGCTGATTCACTTGATAAACTGTAATGGTGAAATGTGACTTCCAGCTAATTAACTGAGATGTAATTAACACAAGCCCCTAAATCTCCTAGACCAACCCAAGTTATCAAGAAAGATTCATCTCTTTTGCAAGCTTAGACTTCATTGTCTAATCAACTCAAACCAATTCTAAATATAAGTAATGCGTGACCAGAAAGCAAACTGCAAGGCTCAATAATATCACCAACCTGTTATAGCAAGATTACTTCTTGATTTAGGCAGAAAATAGAAAATTCTTTATTTGAACCACCAGAAAAACTGAAAGCTGTAGGAGTTTATCAATTCTACTTCTTGAAGTTTAGACAGGAGTCCTCAGGGATTCCACCACAGGTTCTGAGGAAACTCTTGAAGCAAAATTGATATAATTACCCAATAAACAAACCCATCCATCTTAATCATAAGAGTAAATAAGTGTGCTGAATTTCATGCTGATAGCATAGAATAATTCATTTAATGCTCCATACTTAAAACACAGAGACTGCAGCAGAAATATATTTTCACCAAGCATGGATACAAAATCATTTGCAAGAGGAAATAAAATACCAACAGTAGCAAATAAGGGCTAGTAAAATTCTAGAGGGTTTTGTGGTTTTTTTTTTTTGGTTTGGTTTTTTTGGTTTGTTTTTTGTTTTTTTTTTGACTTGGTGCTGGTAGTTAGACAAGCTGTACTTTCACGGCCATGAGGATCAAAAGCAAGACCTTCCCAAGGCACATCTGCATGAACTCCAGGGTGGTGCAGGAGGCTGCCGCTGCTCTGAGGGCTGGGGGCGGTTTCCAAGGCCTCAGCTGTGTGTGGGTGGCAGGTGAACCCCAGCAGCAGCACGGGCACCGCGTGGCAGCTCAAGGAGAAAACTGCAGGGGGAAAGCAACGAGCCTTGCGAAAGAAATCCAGCCCTTCTCTGTCTGGCTAAACGTTGCAAAATCCTGGATAAGCCAGGGCAAGTGGCACTTTTTCTAAGCAATTCTGTGCTGAGGTTACAGGACCCCAGGCAGCAGCCAGAGCAAGCACTGTGCATTCTCAAATGCACTTCCCTGGAAAACAGCACCCTCAGCCCATTTGGACTCCAATTCCTGATGCCATCTGAGATAGCTTTGTGTAACAGAGGTGCACATACCCTGTGCAGAGCCCTCGCTGCTTCTGAGGCTGCTCAGAACTGCAAAGCCACAGCACGGAAGCAGCCACTCGCTGCTGCAACTTACCACCCCCAGCTGCCAGCACAACCTCCTCTCTCAGCAAAGTAGCCAGCGCTTCAGCTCTTTTAAGCCAAATAAAGCAGCTTAGCCTAAGAAAAGAATACTCAGAATAAAGTAGCAATGGCCAGGTGCAGCCCTGGGGACAGTAAAAGATGAGCAGCAATCTGGCAGGAGTACAGCAGCAAATGCTCAAGGTAGGCTGCACTCAGCTTTGCTGCTGGTTCAGCCAAAGCAAGTGGAGACGTGTGACCACAACCTCCTGAGGTCAGAGCATGAACCAAGCTGAGAAATACCCCATAAACATAGGGGGTTGGCTTTTAATATCTTTTTTCAGCCAGGAAGTGTTCATTCCTCTGCTCTGCTCCCCACATTTTGATGATGTAGCTGTAAATGATATTCACCTGTGGCTACTCCTAGCCTTGCCTCTCTCTACATGCTTCTTTCTGGACTTACTTGGGCAAGAGCACAACCTAGTTGTGCCTGGGCAAAAAAGAGAACTACAAAAGGCTCAGATCTCTACAAACCAATTTCTGCTCTGTAATATCCATGTGTTTGACGATTATCATGGAAGTAAGAAAGTTACTTCATTTTTAGACTGAGAAACTATTACTGCATTTATCTGCATTTTGTTATCAGCCACTTTGATAATCAGAAGGATACATTTATGGTGAGCTAGAACATTAATCATATCTGCTGTGTAGATCTCATTTAGGATCTGGACTTTCAGACACACAGATGCTATGAGTGCTTGAATACATCAAGGGACTCGTGATTAGGAGCTACCCCAGACGAAGACAAGCTGACTACCAGAGCTCCCCCCAGAGAGCTCTAGAGGGCACACAGCACCGAGATTCTGCAAAAAAGCAGTTTTCAAAACTGCTTTTGGTTTCCTGGAGTTCACAGGTACACCTCTGCACCATTAAAACTTCCCAGAAAATATTAAAAGCATTTTTCTGTGGTCATACAAGACAAAGTATATCCCTTCATGTGCTAAAGCTTTCTAAAGTATACAAAGATATAAAAACTACACATAGCAAGCTGTGATTACTGCAGGAGACAATAAAAGATTACAATGTTAACTCTTCTTTGTAAACTTTGAGTTAGTTGCAAAATTTCCTTCATGTTTTGAAGATTTAAGGTATTTTACATGGAAGCAGAAGGTAGAGATGTAATGAAAGAAGCTGGCCTCCCAGCATAAGTTTTAGCAGCTTGCAGTGAAAGAAGAGATCCCAACCTTCCTCACAATTTCCATGTCAAAGCCGAAAAGCCATGTCCTCCAAGAACAAAAAATTGTGCGTGTTCCCTTTGGGTTTCAAGTTGTCATATCCATGCAGAACTTCACTGTGCACTCCACTGAAGGTGTTTTCATTTCTCCCACGTGTTCAACTTGCTGCCTTTAAAATGGTTTTCACTTCTTGCCCTGTAGTACATCTTTGCACCACTTCAGTTTCTACGCTCCACTGGCCTATCTATTTATAATTATTGATATTATTTATAATGGTATAATACTCTAAGTAATAATGATTGTTTTTTTATAAATGGCTGCATACTTTTTACAGCAATTCCATTTTTAAGCTGAGAGCCAGAACACAATCCGCCCTATGCTTTGGACTTGAGCAGCATAGATTGAAGGCTGAAAAATAGAAGTTTCTCAAATCAAAAGGTAGAAGCTCCATAAGAGTCCCAGTTTTACATCTCTTGGGTTTCCCCATTTTTCACTGGAAACTGGCATTACTCCTTACTCGTAGCAGTTACATGGCAACAATGGGCATACCTACAAGATGTCCCAAGGCATTTATTGCACAATATTAATACCCAAGCCATATAATTCTATTTGAAATATTAATTTCAAGGCTGGTGTGTTGGGGTCATGCTCTTGTGGTGGTGAAAGCACAAATACACACCATAAACAATTGTAAAAAAAGGCTTTAAGCCAGGATTTACAGCCAGACGCCAACACTATGGACTCATATTTTGATGGGAAATGAATTCCAGAGTTTAATGGTAAAATATGTGCTTCATCCCTTTGGGTGGGCATTTGGGATGTAGGATTCTTGCTTGGCTAAGCCTAGGGAGTAAATTCATGGAAAGAAAGAAATTTCTGCATTTGAATTACGGAGAATGAACTGGTCAGATAAATTATGAATGCAGCAAATTTCAAGACAAATTGTTTCAGCTAATATTTCCCTTATTTATGATAATAAACTTCATGTAGAAAAAGGCCTGTAGAATAAGGGAGAGAATCTGATTGAATTACAGAATATTTAATCTAACTTGTACTAGAAAGACTTAAAATAGGAATAAAATTAGGGATGTAATTCTTAAAAATGACGGTTTATCTATAGAACGAGCCTATTCTCTTATGTCCCATGTGATTTTACAGAACTTTTGCTCTCTTTTAATTCAGTTTTGTAGAATTCTTAGATTTTTTTTTTCATGTAAATACATTGGGATTTTTATGTTAAAATCTTCTCCAGTTAAGACCAAGTAACAACAAGGAATTTCCAGAAAAAAAAGCAATAGGAAGAATAAAATTTTGCCAAGGAGACAAAAAGACTTTTGTTACAGAAAAAAAAAATAATTGCAGCCCTGTAAGCTCTTAGAAGTTTAGCAGACTCTGAACTGATAGAGAATAGTTAAAATGTGGTGCAACTCCCTAAGGACCAGTGGTGCTATTCCAGTACTCAACACTCCACTCAAAGTTTAGGCTCGGGAATTTGAGCCAGAACTTTTGAAATTGAGCTCCACTCGTTCCATGTTCCACCTCACATGTACCACCATAAAAAATAGTTTATTGGGCATAAAGCATACTGTGCTGAGACAAACACAAGAAGAACACCTGCCTTTGATGATTATGAGTAGATACTTAAAAAGTGAGTTTAGGGGGGAAAAAAAAAGGCAACACATTATTTCAAATTGTTTCTAGCTTAATATTTTAACCTACGATTCACCTCAAAAAAATTAACCAGTATTTCAAGAGCATAGCTGGAAAGCCAGCCAAGCATCAGTTGTTATTTACCTGGCAGACCTGCACTGTCTTCAGAATCAGATGTCCCATAGGTCAGTGTGGGATTAGGAATAATCTCACCCCAGTGCCAAGAAGAGAGCTCCATAAGGTGTGTGATAGGGGTTAAAACATGCACTGTGACCACAGCAGAGAAACCACTTGAAACTTTCCCTCAAATCTGATGTAGCCAAAACATCTGCCTCTCACCCCATAAACGTCCCTACACTTCTGTTCCCTTTATGACAAAGGAATGGGCCTTTTAAGGCACATTTAATAGCCAGCAGCTGTTGGGCTGTCAAATGCCACATCTGGAGAAGCTGTGTGCTGTTAATGTGAGCAGAAACAATTATTCCTTAATACTTTTGCTTAATTTTAAGAATTACACAAATGACAACAAACGGGGGGCATGTTCTTAATGGAAACACATCTGGTTTTCTCTGAAACCAAGCCAAAAAAAAAAAAGGGAGGGGGGGGTGCTCCCAGTGATTAAGTGAAGCTGCACTTATAATCCATCCCAGCTCAGTGAGGAGAAGGACAGCTACTGATACACAGGCACTCAGTGTCTCTCAGTGTTTGACTACTCCCCTCAGGAAATTTGCAACATGCAAGACGACCATGGCTGTTGGTTTGCATTAAATGATGTTACTTATCACACGGTGCTGTTCCCTCTATGCCTGGATATTCCTGTCCCTTGGGAAGTTTCCATTCTGTTGCCTCACTCCTGTACCCTATACAGCTTGTACATCAGGAGAAGTGCATCATCCCCCTTTCACTTGTATCTTCTGCATAATTATACTACCAAGACATTGACTGTCTTCCTGATGGACAGCATTTGGGCTGTGTTCAAACCTCAGGAAAGCCAATTAAATTCTTTCCACCAATATTCTCAGGCTTCAAATGAGCCGTGAGTGAGTTGCAGACAACTGTCTCCTGGGAGAGGCAGCAAGTGGGGCACTGTCACCCAGACTCATCCCCAGGGCCTCACGTAGCTGCGTGTGGAACACCAGTGGAAAGGGAATTGGTTTTTGCCATGAAAATCAATCAGCTGGAAAGCTTGGCCAAGCAGAGCCACCAAGCAGCATGTGCTGTCTGAGCAGATGAATTCCCCCACTGAAAGGCACACATGCAGAAAGCCGTGGGGAGGTGGCAGGAATGTGTTGAAAGAACTGAAAGCTAAAAGGACACGAAGGGAGGCAGATCTAGATGTTTTCAAGTGCTCACTCTTTTTCTGTGGAGATCAATGCCTAGGAAAGCTTGTGCCCCTTTCAGGGCACTTCCCTGGCTTCGGTATGTGTCTTTTTGGAATGGTGTCCCTTCCATGGTGCCGTATGGACTGGCTGCTTGCCCTGCAGATTCAGCTGGAGCCTAACGAGTCTGTTCACATCTCACATGTGCTTGTTCCTCTGGAAAGCTAGGACTCTGAGGCAGTGCAGTTGCACAGAGCTGACATGTTTAACTGGTACTTGACACCCCTACTCTCTTTTCAAACCAGGCATCACCACAAGCAGCCCATTCTGCCTCCTACTTCAGCCTGGGCCAGGGTGGGGATGTTTCACCAATGCTGAGCTGAGCTGGGCTCACAGCTGGGCTGAACCTTTGGAGGTAAACAAGCCGCTGATTCATTTGAACCCCGTGTCTCCCACACAGGGCTGAGGTACTTGCAGTGATCTACTAACAGCAGGAGCAGGACAGACAGATGAAAACCATTTGGAAATACAGCCAGGAAATGTAACATACAGTAGCTGACAGGGGACAACCAGCTCTTTAAGTCAGGTCAGCTCCTTGGTGGCTGCCAGGCAGCTGCAGCTGAATTACACTCACTCTGCATTATACTTAATACTCTCAGTATTATCAGTAGAACTAATATTATCTTGTAAAACTGCAGGTGCTCAAAAAAATTTTAGCAAAGGAGTTTTTCCATGTAACATTAACACAGTACCTTTCCATCTCAACACACTGATGGGGGCACAGTTCTGTGCAATCCTCTGCATCTTTCTTCTTCATTTTGAGCTTCTCACAGTGAATCTATTAGGAACAGGAAAAAAAAAAAACTTTTAAGGGAAAGTTAAACAAATCAACAATCTCAGAAGAAAAAGTTAAGTATCCAATTACAATGAGAACAGATAACAGTGTCTTGTATTTCTATTTTATTCTTCATAAAGTACAAATGGTTGACAAGCAAACCAGGAATTTACTTCCTCCTTCCCAGCACCATCCTCTATTAAGTCCACCACTGTGTCAGGGACAGTTCTGCAAGGGCAGGAGCAACAACAATCTCTGGCTGTGGTGACAAAAATCTACCCAAGCAACAAAGCTGCCAGCAGTCGCAGGAACATTGGAAGGGTTGCAAAAAGGACTTTTATTAATCATCCTAAAAGAATCTACTACTTTTCATACTCTAGAATTCAAGCGTGTCCTCACATTGTCCAAAAAATTCCTATGCTTCATGGAAGTTCCCAGTAAAACTGCTGCTCCAAAATTAAGAGACTTTGAGTAATGACTCTGATCTAAATCACTTGGAGAGAAAAGAAAAGGAGCCACATGTAAGTTATTGAGCACGAGTGTGTTGTTCAAGTACTCTACAAGCTCCTAACAAGCTTCCCCTCTGGTTAGGCAAGTTACTCTCCAGCACTGCATTTCCAAAGAGATGGGAGACAAATAAAAAATCCCAAACTAAGCTTCCAGAGAAAAGAGCTGCAACAGGGTAACTGTAAGCAGTCCACATTAAGACAATCCCTTGTAACTGGAGGTTTTGAATTAAAACCCCAAACATGAAAAAAGCAAGCACTACCTCTCCATGTCAAGTGGGAGAAGAGATTGTACAAAGAGTGAGCCAACATCATCTCATCCAGAGGAATCGTTCTGCTCCTGTGCTGCAGGCTGGTGACAGCCCTGGGTATGTTTCCTCAGACACCACTAGCTCATCAGAAAAGGAGCCCAGAAGCCTTATTCTTCTCTTTAGATCAAACAATACCATTATGGTAGCTGCCAGAACTGAAAATTGATAGGTTTCATAAGACCTATCTTAAGGACAACAAGGTGACCACTGAAATGATGTGGAGAGCCATCCAGAGCTAAACCTGCTATTTATGAACAAATAAGCTTTCAATTACAAGTCACTCTCTTTACTGGTAACATCAACTTAATGTGAAACCACAGCTGAACATTTTATAGAAACCATGCTGCTTCATCTATGTGCAGGGCAGAAATTTAAAATGAAAGGTTGCCAGCAGAAGATCTGAGGTGTTTGGCATCCCTCCCCCCTTCTTAATTCCAATTCCTGCAGGCATTTCACACATTCTAAATGCATCTGGTAATCACTAATTCCAAGGATCCTATTAAGAAAAAAAAAAAGTCAATTCAGTTTCATGTGAAACTTGATTCCAGCTTGTCTGAGTTTTATGAGTGTCTGTTTAATCATAACACAATCATGCTGAAGTATGGAAAGCTGCATTTGATTGATTTCAATGGGAGCAGCAGACACTGGGGACTAATGAGGATTAAGCCTTATTTTGGAGTGCCTGAACTCTGCCTGCATGTGTCTAACTTAAAAATATCAAATTTGAAAAACATTGACCTGGAATGAACACTCTCTACCGCCACTGAAACAACAAAAAAATAAAGCAAAATGACTAAAAGAAATCAGAATGAAAAAAACCCAAAACTGACCCAGAACACCACAGAATTCAGACTGCTACTCCAGCTGTAATTTGTCCCACTGAGTTTTGACATTTCACCAGTTTCAGGTATATTTGCCAAGCTGGGCACAGTATTGCAGCCCACATGAAATGGATGCAGGTTACATGTTACTGAAAATATGACACCCATGTTGGTAAGAGTCATGTAAGAAGCAAGCAACGTTTTGAAAAACTGGAAAGGAAAAAAAAGCAGTGGTGAACGGACAAAAAATATATTTATTCAGTTATTAGATGTGTTCTTTCCTAGTTCTGCAGTGTGAGCCAGATTTGTGGGCCCTGCTGGGGAGCTCTCCGGGGCTGCATTGTGGGTGCTCTGGTTTTCCATGTTCCTGCTCTGCCAAGCTAGGGAAACACAGAAAAAGCTGCTAAAAGCTGACAAGTCCCACATCCCTGCATGGCCCAGCTGCACACCCAGGCAGCACACACATGCACTTCTCCAGAAGCCCTGCTGCTCACGCTGCCGGGGTGGGGGACGTTGGGCAGGTCTCCTGACTCTTAGTCATATGCAGATTTTGCAGCTAAAACCCAAATCCCCACTTGAGAACCTGAACGAAAGAGATGCGACCCAGTCGTCATGCCCCGTACAAGTGTTTGTTATTAGAACAACCAGAAGTTTTTACAACCATAATATGCAGTGTAATGCTGTAGGTTTTTATTAGATCTGGCAGACTGAAGCCAAGATGGATAAAATTCAGCTACTTCAAAGAATTAAGGCTCTGTAAAAGCCCTCTTTTACAGAGGATTGTAATGGTCATGTAAAGGATTGCTCAGAATAACATAAATTTTCTGCTTTCTGTCAAGGCTTTTAAGAACAGGAACACCCTGAAGTAAAACAGAATCAGTTCTGCTCACAGATTTATGGGGTTTTGCAATAATTGGAAATGTTTGTCAAAAAGTGTGCAGAATTTCCTTGGTGCTCACCCACCAAATTTATCATGGCTCCAAGCCCTAAGTATTTCCTAGATACATCCAGGATAGGTCAAAAAGGCACCTTTTTGGTTGGAGTATTAATTTGCATTAAAACAAATTTCCCGTATAGAAAAAACACATTTGGAGAGGAAAAAAAATACATTGTTCAAGAAAGACAATGAGACTCACTAATTCTAACAAAATCTTAACCGTAAAATTGATTACAACCAGAGAGGCACTCATCACACTGGTGTTTCAAAATATTTTCCAAAATGCTTTTCACAAACATCCTTATTGTAAATGTTAATCCTGCACTGCTCTTGCCCCATTCTCTTTTTCTTTCTCCAAGTCTAGTTCTAGCTTAAGAGCATCTGATGTTTCCAAACCCTTGCTCATTTTACCCAAACTTACTCAGTAATTCACTAGTTTTTCATTTGTACCAAGCGATATTTTGTGGGAAAGCAGTGTAAAATGAATGCCAGAGATGAGCCAGACTAAAAGGGCAGAAAAAAGGAAAGGAAATGTTTGATTTGGCTCTCCTGCCTAGATCAACTCAATGGCTCAATTTTACAGATCACCACCATCACCAGACATTGTCCCAGTAGAGAGAACGGAAAAGAAACAACATGCCAAATAAATTAAAGTACATGCTAACAAAATTCACATAAGGAATAAACCCACTCATAAGTTACCTTTCCAGTAATACACATTTATCTTTTGTGAAAGCTGCAGGGCCTGTCACAGCCAGGCTGACTAAACTTACCTCATATAAGCATTACCCATATTGCAAAATAGCTCCAAAACAAAGTGGAACAAACACCATCACCAGTGCTATTGATAAATAAACCAGCAGGTTACACATTATTTGGCTGTTGTGTAGGAGGAGTGGGAGGGAGAAATGCATTATTACAGTAAATGTGATCAAAATGGAAGAACAACCAGAGAAATAAAAGAGCATTTGATGAAAAAGAGCTTAAGTAACACTCACTGAAACTATCCTAAAACAGGAATAAAGCCTTCAAGACTTTTTTGGCAGGAAGCAATCAAACAGAACATTTCTGCCATCTTCCCCTACCTAGATATTCCCAGGTTTGGTTCTCAGAGTAGCACCTGAACCAGCCATGACACTGCATGTCTGTCTGTCCTTTGCTGAAAACGCAGCTTTATATACAAATGCTACCTAGAAAAAGCCACAAACACAGCAAGATTTGCCAGTTGTCTCCTCCCCCTGTTACTTCCTGATAAAGCGCTGAAACTTCAATGTAAGACAGTTTCTAACCAAAATTTTAAATCTGAAGTTTTATTTTAGCCAAAAATAGAGAGTAGATAGTTTCCTCAGTTCTGTCTTGCCTAATTTAATTTGGACAAAATGAAACTGGTACCTGCCCTGCGTGATGCAGGAAGATTTAACACTGAATACTTTAAGCTGATCTCAACATTAAGTACAATTCCCTTTGATTAAGGGGAATTTTGAGTAGATTTTGAGCAGCAATCCCCTCAAAGAACATAATTCCCAAAATCCCTCCCCTGAAGCTGTGATATCCACAACTTGATAAACAGTGTGGGCTATGCTCCCCCAGACTGGGTGTGTGAAAATGCTCCTCTTGACACAAACAAGTTCCTCTCAGTGGTGAGAGCAAAACATTGCTTTAAACTACAGGACCTTATTCAAAATCAATACAACACTTGTTTCTTGAACTGAAACTGAGACCAAACCAATTTACAGGCGTGTTTCTCCCTTTGCCAATCAGCAAATTTCTAAACATCTTTGGACTGAAGATCTCAAGAAGATCTAAAAGTTAGAAGATGATTCCCAAATGAGTAAAAATCCCTTCTTCAAGTAGAAATCAATTGCACAAATGTCACCAAAAAGCCACCACAGTCGTTCTTAGCCTCGGGTGACACACATTTTACATTTGGGCTTACCATGTCAGCCACTCCACACAGGCATCTGCACAAGTGAGTTTAAAGCACATAGACTCATTTGAAAGGCCACGAAACACGAGCTCGGTGCCAAAAATATCATGACCACACTGCCAACATGCAAAAGAGTCACATAAGAAGTGACCAGAGGAAGTTGCAAATATCATCTCACCAAGCCATCAAAGTCACACACAGCCTACCTCAAAACACCCTCAGTACTTCTCCTGTTAAAATGAGACTCCCCAATTTTAATACATTTAGAAGAAATCTTTTCTTCATGGCAAACATTCAGTTCAGCTAAAGCCAATTAGTGTACAGAGATTTGGGTGCAAAGTCCATGATACTTTGAGTACACTTACTGTACACAATTAATGTGGAAGCAAATTGTTAATAGAATACAAATTAATTTTTAAAAGACTATAAAATATGTTGATAAAATAAAGCCTTCAACAATTAATATCTTTCCAATCCTACTTTCTCATTATCTGTCTTCAACTTTAATTTGCTCAACAAATTATTTGGAGGTGGGCGAGATGGGAAGGAAGTACTTAGTTATTTGTTAAATGTCAACTGTAAATTATGCAGTAAAAAAAAGGTTCTTTATTATTATTCACTGCCAAAGCACGCATAGGAAGCTTTCCAAAAAGATAAAATACAGAAATGAAAAGGAAAAATGCTGCAGGATAAAAGCAAGATCACTAACTATGATATTCATTGATAGCGTCCAAAATGTGGGATTTTTGCAGAATAATTTTTAATAGAGATGTCACTGCAGTGAAACTGTGACATCATGACAGGAAAGGACAAAACTAGCTTGAAAAATCCAAAACCAAGAGACAAAAGTTAGGATGCATCAAATCCATGACTTTGGAATCAAATCTCTGCAGTATAAGAAAGCAGAATATAAAAAAATACCAGAAAGGAGATTGCTCCAAGTACAGGAGACACGTGGCTAAAAAAAAAGGCACAGGCAGCCCTAGCTACAAAAAGTCGTGCATCAAAAGCAAGGGAAGTTTAACAGCAAGAAGACAAGGGTTGTTTTAGAAGAGGAATGCAGCCCTGTTCTATGTAAGATTCACGCCCTCCAAACAAGCTTCAAAATCCTAGGAAAAAACAAAAAAACCAAAAAAAACAACAAAAAACCACCAAAACCAAAAACAACCAAGGAGAAAGAAGAGCCCACAGAAAGGTAGGAACAATCCAAACAACCAGTTGCAAATAATCATTGGCATTGCCTGGCTGACAGGAACACCAGTCCTAAACAACCCAGGAGCATATGCTGCTTTCCATTCCAGCACTCCCACACTTCTGGATATTTGCTACTGCTGCTGCCAGAAATTTGGACTCTGCCAGCAGCATGTGACTATATCCTGAGGATCCCGAATCAAGGCAAGGGAAGATGAGAACTATTGCTTCATTTTGGGAGGGAGATAGAATAGTCTAGAGCTCCTACAGCTGCCCCAGCAAGAACAGGAATGTGCCCTCTGGCAGCAAACAACACCAGCCCTGGAAAAAGTAGGTTGTAATACTGCATTTCCAAGTATTCCTTACTCAAGGTTAGGATGCATCAAAACTTCTGAGGTGCAGCTTTAATGCCAATTTAGAGCCACAAGGCAAGCAAAATATCACCTAGCCCATTCTCAAATGCTATGTAGATCATAGAAAATAATTTGTAGTAGATGTCCTAATGATACAACTACCTAAAGGAGGCCTGTGCCTGCTCCAGGCAGAGTCAGTAGCTCCGGGAACACCCCAAACTCCACAGAACAGATAAAACTTCCAAAGTTCTCAGCAGAAACCTTATCTGAAAAGAGGGATTTTGGTCAAACCCAGCACTGAATCTTTGTATCAATAAATTTACCCCAAAATAACTGTTTAATATAGTCAGTAATATATATGGCAATATATCCTTTACTGTCGCTGTACTCTTCATTGTCCATCTTTATTCAGGAAAAGCAAATAAAAGAACATTCCTATAGTCATTCTATATAAGCAGTAGGAAGAAATTAAAAAAGCCACTTAGGAAAAAAAGAAACAACAAACCCTTTAAACTATCAGGTTGTGGATTTGAGGTCTTGTTGGTAAATGAGAAAGGGAAAGAAGCACACGACTTCACTCTGAGGCTAGGAAGAGACCCACCATTACAAATTTCCAATGAATGCAGATGTTACTCACCATATTTAGGGAAGGTGTCCCTCTCTGTACTGCCAGGTTAGAACATCCCAGTCACAAATAAAGGCTCTCTGAATCAAACAAGAACTAAGTGGTTTGGAGGCAAAAGTGTATCTGTGTATATATATCTCAAGGTTTAACCTACACCCCAGGCTTAAGGGAAACCCCTTTCCTAAAGTCATTCTACCATTGAGAGCACATTCATCTCTCTCAAACACAACCCACACAGACCTTCTTGAAAGCACTGCTTGTAAGAGACCACAGAGGATTCCCTCTCATTCTTCAGATTAGCACGGAACAGTGACACAACGCTTCGCCCACGCATCAGCAAGAGCTGCTCTGTGGGAAAAGGGGTGCTCTAGCATGGTGGAAAAGCTGCATCAACTCAGATTGAATAGAATACAACTATCAATCTAGAAGAAGAATAATTTACTGTAAGGGGCAAAGAGGTCAGGGAGCCATTTCTAGGAATGGATTTTAATTAGAATTTATTTCAAAAGTTTCCCTTCCAGAATCAGTGCTCAGTTTGACCAGCTACAGTCTCCTCATCAGCAGTGACATTCAGCTCTGCCCCTGACCAGAAACACCACCCTAGCATATCTGATTTTCATTCTGAGAAAGAGGGCTTATAGAGGTGAAGGCTGCAGAAATGTCTCCCCTTCGCCAGACAAGAAGTGATGCAGCATTTTCAAGAATCTACTATTCATTCCAGGCTATAGCCCACTGCACACAGGAGTTGATTAATCAAGTTTCACCAATGATAAGAATTATCATTATCATCCTGTCACCTAAAAAGTGAAAGATTCACGATAGGTCAGCTCAGAAAAACACTCATAAGTCTGATTGTTGTATCAGTTTCAGTTTTGATGACAACAAAACCTGTGCAGTTCTGCACCGAGGACTAAAAACCCTGCCGAGATTTTTAGGAGATTCCTGTGGTAACACTCGTGGTCTAACGGCCCTGAGAGCATTCCCATCCTCCTCGCAGAAACATCTCACCTTCTCAGGAGTGCAGGGTGGATCTTTTTCTGTCAAAGCACTTACACTCAGCTCCTTACATGCACACAGAGAGCAGTCATTTGCAAATTCGTCCTCAATTCACTGCAGGTTTGTTCAAACAAAACTATTCTGGATGTATTTCCAAATATAACAGAGGAAACAACGGGCCAGGGTCAGGATCAGGATGTGGGAAACCCAGGTCCAATTCTTTCCCTGAATGGAGTTTAACTGTGTTTGTATCTCCTGGATCAATGTCTTAACTGCTGAAGATGCAGGGTGATTTTTCCACTCTTTTGCAATAATAGTGTTCCACTCCATTTGAAGCATTTACTGACACTTTCTCAGATAAAATGTTAATGACTTCAGTTTGATGGTTCACACATTTACCAACAAGAGTTCAGATTTACTGGCTGCCTGCTTAAAATAAATAACAAACAAAAAAATGCAACAGCATCAGCATCTTCCACTTCTCAGAACAGCATCCTATACACGCAGCTCCACATCAGTCACTTGTTCTTACCCTGATCCCTTGTTTAATTTTATATAAGCATTTATAAAAAGCTGAACAGCCTCGACAGGGAATGTCTGAAACACAGCAAAGGCTCAGTAGCAAAGTGTTGAAGCAGTGTCTTGGGAGGTGAGTGACACTTACTCAAATCCAAGCAGCAAAAGAAATCAAAGCCAAGAGGTAATGCTCTGAGGGGCTTTTCCCACTGGATGACTGAATAAGAAGGGAATAGCATTAAATATTATTCAGCAATGCATTCACACAGAATACAGTGAATTTAGCCTTCTATGTTTTTTGGTTTTCACTGCCAAAAGCTTTCACCTTTGGACTCACCAACATGTTTAACTGCAATGGGACTGGAAATAGTTCAGGATGTGGTTGTCATTTTGTCATCATCTGTCAGCTCCCCAATGATGGGGCTAAACTAAAACCTCACATGTGTGCAGCTCCTGGGTTTGTTATCCATCACCCGTTCAAGTGAACCACAGTGGTTTCTGCCAGGGACGCCAGGAATAGCCACTTTTCTCCTCCTGCAGGACAAGGCAAAGCCAGGACTGTTGAGGCTTTAAGGTCAGGTGCCTTCTTATGCCATCCCATGAGCTAAGAGAAGTGACCAAAGATGAGAACTGATTCTGGGAAGCATTCCCTGAATAAAATACAAAACACTTAAAAATATTTTAACTGGAGTCCTTCTGAGCCTGGACATTTTCTGTTCTGCTGGGCTACTCCAAGCACCAGCCATGACCAAGGCAGGCATAGGCAGGGATGGGATGCTCGATCTGTGCAGCAGAGGTTAACAGGGCACAGCACCCTTCCTGCTTCCAGAGAAGAGGAGATGAACACATGGGCCCTTCCTTTCCTGTTAACAGCAGCTTCACAGCCCTCCTGACTCAAACAATTAGAGGGTTTTCTTTTTTAACTCCTGTAAACATTGGTGATATGAAAGTATTGACATTTTCAGCACAGCAAGGCAGGCACAACAAAGTGTTTTGTGGAGGCAGAGAAAAGCAGTCAATGGAAAATTTGAAGGGGGAACCCTTTCTTTTAACCTCCAGTGGAAAACTGTGGGGGTACAGCAGAAATCACCTTTTTACCTGACTTTCCCACTGTCCCCATTCAGAAGAAGAAAACCCCTTTAGCTACACCACTCAGAATAATAAAAATTTCATTGCTTCTTATGGATACTCAAACCACTTTTCTAGAAAAAGGCCAGGTTGGATGGCAGCCATTTAAGTTATTTTATTGTCCACTGAAGAGCTGCTTGTTTTGGGGCTTCCCATAGGGGAAAAATAAGGAAATGAGTTAGAGAAAGTTTAATATAATGCAAAGACAACAGCTTAAAGTACCAGATCCTTGGTGACTTGTAAAGGGCTTAATTGACACGTAAGTATTATTCAGGAGAAAAAAGACCACTACAAAGAAGATAGAAGACTGGGGGAAAAAAAACAATTTCAAAAGTGCTCAAAACACTTTGGGACTCCAGTATTCTGGAGAGGCAGCTTAGGACACATTTGCTGCCCAAAAATGTTCTGGGATTTAGCTTGAAGCTGACACTTTGATACCACACTTAGAGCATTAGAGTTTGTTCTGCTGAAACGAGGCAGCCTGCTGTTCTCCACACAAGCCTTACTTACTCCCTTGGCTGTCTGCAGCTGTCCTCCTCTCTCTCTGGTGCACAAATGAGAACTGCTCCCACGCACTCAGGGCTTCCTCAACTCTCTTCTGCTTCACTCACAAGTAGGTTGGCTGCTCTTTTTTAGTTATATTTGTCTTGAACAGGTTCACATGCCCCAGATAAAGAGGTAGCAGTGAGACAGCCATCCCAGCTGTCAGGTTTTTGAGGTGAACTAAACACTTGAAGGTGAGGTTCTCTCTTATCCAGTCTTCATACACTATTAGAATACATTTTTGTGCTCACAGAAGTGGCTTTCTGAAGTGGGGAGATGCTGCTGCCCAGCTCTACCCTAAATTTTAGTGAACTGCTTTGATTTTAGTTTGGACTAAAACAGCTTTTGCCTGAGATGTATTAAAAGTCAAGGCATTTCCCACCCATTTTGCTCCTGCTAGCTGTGTGGCTTCTCTGCTTAGCTGTGAACAGAAGACCACCCACAACAAAATCTCTCTTCCTTATGGAAAAATTGGCAATGCCACAGCTCCTTTATGAGGTCTTAGATGGTGATTCTATGAATTCCTTACTTTTACTCAAATATATTATGCTATTTCACTGGATTTTCCTGAAGATGTTCATGAAGTTGATACAACATCAAGTATGAAAACAAGCTTTACATCAGGCCACCAGCAGGTTCCAGCATGCTGAACATCTCTTCTATCACATTTGTCAATCCCACAAATTTTAAGCATGCAGCTTAGTGTCAGGGAGTCACAAACGTTTTTTTCTTGGCAATAAGGCCACCTTGTTTTCCAGCTGGTTGCTCACCCACTGGTCTCTGCCACTAATTTTTTTTACTGAACCACTGCAGTGTTTAAATTTTGGTCCAAATTGGAATTAAACCTAATTTTAAGCAGTGTCTAAATCCTTCAAGAAAGCATTTTCTCTTTCTTCCCTATCCATACACACTTTCACCTGCTTGCCAATTACCAAGAGAGAAAAGTCAACCCCAGAGCAATACTACATTTACTACCCTCTATGTCAATGAAATCTTAAAGCAACATTTAGTGGTTTGACAGAAAAGTGACCTTTACCACATGGAGACATGGTATTTTTGCAGGAAGCAAAGCATTTCGCCCAGATTCAGAGACTGCCAAAACCTGCAAGTTGCAGACACTTTCCTGCCTTTTGCTATTTTTTGGCTGAGCTGCAAAAATAAAATCAGACACAGAGCCCAGAGGACTAAGAATTTTCTCAACAACTTGATCTACCACAAAACTAATTTTTTCTGGTCTCTGATTTTTACCTCAGCAGTAAGGAGTGCAGTGAGCTACTGTGTTCACCCAGAACAGTGGATACCTCTACAGACAGGGCTGAGAATGGAATAAGGTGATAGACAACAACATGAGTCTGGGTTATAAGTGAAAGGAAAAGGGAAGCAAAGTAAGAAAAGGAAGAAAGGAAATAACTCTGATGTACCCAGTGAGAGATGGTGTTTGCCCTTAGGACAGGTGGCTGAATAAAGGAAGATGCCTCCACCTGGGTTTGGAGCTGAGCAAGGGCAAAGAAGTGATGGTATCTCAGAGGAGGTATCCTGGCTGTTGGTGGACAGGAGGAAAAGGCACTTTGGAGGAAAGGAAGGTGGGTAGAGGTGACACATCTACATCTTAGACGAGAATTGTTCTCTTTCCCAGCTTCTCTGGAGGATCTGATGACCCTTCCACAAGCACCAGCATTCATCACAGCACTGAGGCAGAAGTTGTTTGCCCCACCTTCCCCATGAAGCATGTGAATCTAATTTTCTCTTTTTGTGAAATTGAGAGTAATACCTGCTTACAGCTCTGCAATATTGTTCTCCAAGTGTGTGGTAAAGCTAATAACCACACAAGAGAGAGCTCTCTGGCTGTTAGAAGCCAGATCCAAATATTCCTAAGGCAGTTCTCCATCACATAAGCATGCAGACACACACACAAACCTATAAAGGCAAACACTCCTATATATCCTACAAGCAAACTGCCTTAGAGCTGTTTCCTGTTACCAAAAGAAAGGACTATAAAAATGAAGGAACTCCTGATCTTAGGCTGCTATTTCCACCTCATATGACCTTAATTTTATGGAAACTGTACCCTTGTGTTATTTAGATTTTACTCATGAAACATAGAGGCAGTGTATAGGCATTGGGGAGCAATCAAGAAAAATGTAGAACTTCTTTGAACAGTAAAGAAGAAAGTTGTTTAAATGATGACTTTTTATAAATGATGTAAGGAAAAGCCATTTGCTGGAGTGGAGATAAGGTTTTTTTTCCTTTTTATTTTCCTTTAAGAAGAAAAAAAAAAACAAACAACAAAACCCCAAGCTCTTGGAGCACTGAAATGTAGCAAAGTTCTACTTCCCTTATGTACTTCCCCAGCAATTATAACCTAGAAAAAACATTAAACACTGAGCATTGTTTAATAATGTAGGGACATTTATCTACCTATCAATCATGACCTTACTCTAAGCTTCTGCAGTTCTCTGTGCATCCTACTTGGAAGGAAGCCTTAACCCACAGCAGAGTGCCAGTGAGTCTGAGAGATTATTACTTGTAAGTCTTCTAAATATTTGCAAGCATTCAAGGTTAGTTCAACCTAAACTCCCCAAAATGCATATTCAGCCTTTGGCCCTGTTACCTGAGAGGACTGCAGCTAAGAAAATGAAGCATTATATGGCATTGCTATGGGATTCTGAGTCTTCAGCATTAAATACCTTTGAAGAGATCCAAACCCAAAAGCATTTTGGGGGTTGAGGGATGGAGCTGTGTCCTCCTATTCAGCACAGGCACTCCTGTCAGGAAGTTAGAAATCAACTGTCTCCCAGTCTGGTTCAGAGCAAGCCCCTTTCCAAGCATTCTTCCTAAGGAAATCCCCCCACCTTCAACTCAGAGTGTTTTTTTAACTTCTGTCTTTCTTACAGCATTAGTCAAAGGATATGGGAAATTGTACATCTTTGTGGCTTTTATTAACTTATTTCCTTTCCAGCAATATGCTGTAAAACCAGTACTGAGACTCTTTTTAAACTCGAGTGTTACTGTGGCATTATCAGCAGCCTCATGGTCCTTTTCAATGCTCAATAACCACAGCCTTCAAGACCTTAGGATTGAACATATGGATACAAAATGCCTTTAAACGGTGCTTTTTGTGGTTTGGGAGTCTGTTTTGCTGTAGCCTGTAGAAGCTCTCACGTGAACTCTGAAAATAAAGAAGGAAATCCAGAGCACCAGAAGGTGCCAAGTCAGCGTTCAGAGGCTAGACCTGGATTGCCTGCATCCCTGACAGGACCGAATCCCACTTCAAATTACCATCTCCACCTCCTGTATGCACACACAGGGATTTGGAAACTGGTCAAAACTCCAGCATGACAGAGCACTGCAGCAGTTACTTCAGACGAAAAAAAGTAACAGACAATGGTTTCAGAACACTGCAGCTTAAAGCAGCAGGGCTAAACCAACAGCAATATAGACATGAGGATAGTCAGATTTAGAATGAAGGAAGAAAATTGAAAACAATCTTCCATGTCTAAAAGAACCATTCTTATAGCAATTCAATTTTGAATCCCTAACGAACGTAGACAAACACACAAAAAAGCCCAAACCAAACTATGCTGCTTGCTGAACGGATTTTAATATCCATTGCTAGAAACACACAAACTATTATGGTTTGGGAGTCATTTTTTGGTTCTTTATGCTCAGCTTCAGAGATACAGAGGCTAGATCTACTAGCCTTCAAAGCTGCTTACTTGTTACTGGAATTACCATTAGGCCCCTAGTAAACAAACTAGCAGCAACACTGCTTGCTTACCCTACAACTCCCCCAGACCTTTCTCTGCTTTCAACTGCAACCTACGCAATGGAACAGGATTCTATTTTAGCAATAATACAATTTCATAGTTGGAATCCCCTTCAGTTTGAAGCAAACAGCAGCAGTGACTCATCACAAGGCATTTGAAAAAAAAAAAAGGGGATTTTGCACTGAAGTAAAGCACCAATGAACATCACAGAAGGCAAAAATCAGCAAAGATCACAGTAAAGAGGGAGACTGAGAATTCCTTAGGGAGGCAGTACAACTACAGAAAAAAAGTAATGGCTTTTATTTCAGCTGGAGGCTCACAATTCAAACTGGATTCTTTATTCCAAAACTGAAACCAAACACACACCAGTGTGTGAGGCTTCACTCTGAAACTCAGCTGAGCCAACACAGAGCTGCTTTCAGCAGCCAGCAGTGGTTTTGGAGCTTTTGATTCATTCTGGATTCTGGCAGGGACAGAGCCATCATACACATTACCTCCAATATGGTACCTGAGACAGAACTAGGCTTGGATTACCTGCTGCACCAGGCAGTAGAGGGAAACGTCATCATTCCCCAATACCTGGGCTCCTTCCATGAGTCACAGCCAAGCACTCTGCTGCTTTCAGTAAGTATGAAGGTCACCTTTCAAGTTACTGTTTCTAGTAAAGATAAACTCCCCTGCTGCACAGTGAAGGCAGGAGAGTGGTTGCAAACTACGTGGGATATTTCATATGTGGGATGTTTCACATGTAGTCTGTTCACAGGAAGGGGCTGCCTGCTGCCTTGAATACAGATGCCAACAATTAGGATTTTTAGTAACTGGGTGTTTGCCCAGTGGATAAGGCTCTCAGAGCACTGGCACACCAGAAGTTCGCACTGGCATCACGTTTTTGGGGAACGATCAGGAGGCAGAGCCTGAACCTAGAGCTGTTCTGCCACTGGACCACAGTGCTACCTCACCAAGTCACAAGTTCTGTTTGCCTCAGTCCAGGAAACAATGAAAACTGCACAGCTTCATGGCCCTCCTGCACCCAGCCCCCCAACAAGAGCTGCTTTAGGTATCAGCTTTGTACTAAGTTTGGCTACAAAAGTTCTAATTCCTCACTACAGAGAGATGGAAAATGGAGGCAACACCAGCAAGTCAATCTGTCTTCTGTCTCTGCCCTCTACCTGTGCTATCTGCATGCAAACAAAACACCACAAAACTGAGCAACAGTTCAAATATCTCACCTTCACATGCCGGGCATGGAAAGCAAGACATAGGCAGGCATTATCAATATCCCTAACTTAGAAGGAAAGCAATATAAGGGGGATAAAACAGCTTCATTTCTTCACAGGAGCTGCAGAAGAAGACCTGGCCAAAAGCTAACCCAACTTGTTTGTGTATTATTAATTACTATATCAATTAGAGATCACTCTCACCCCTTTGTAAAGTGTTATTCTTTCACACTAGAGTTTTGTGGAAGGTCTTTGAATAGAAGAGGTCCTCTGGACTGATTAATAGATTCAGGTGTTACAGATCCCTTTTTACTTTCCTCAGGCTCAGCTGGCCCAGTGCTTCCATCTAGGGAAAAGACATGGAAACACAGAGCACTCTCAATGGAACCAAAGGCATCAATTAAAGGACTAATCACACAACTCCACAGAAGCCTGCAATGGCTAAGGGAGAGGTAGAAAGCCAGAGGCATGCAAGGGAAGGAAAGACTGAGCGTTTAGACAAAAAAAAGTCAGTCCAGCTGGGCTGTGCTGGAAGACAACCCACAGCATTTTCTAGAAGTCTTCAATTCCTCCTTCTCAGTCAGTAAAGGGTCAAGCTAAATTTCCATTCATTATACTTATGCACAGGCAGAAGAAATATTCTTCTGAGCAAGTAAGAAACAGTGAATCTTTTCCATATCTCTTTTCAGTCCTCTTTCCCAAATTCTCTTCATCTAGCCAATTTATTTTTCTACATCTCGCCTGCTATAACCTCCACACCCATAGGCCCAGCAAGAAAAAGACAAATTTTTATTTGGTTCAAATTATTTCAATTTGGTTCAATTTTTCTGAAAAACTGGTCTGTCTCAAAAAACCCCTGCTCTGTTCCCCCAGGGTTAGCTGGGATTCATCTTCTGACCAGCTCAAAGCAGCAGGTATTTTGAAATGCCAGATGGGTAAAGCTGCAACCAGCACAGAACTTTAAGAACATAAAAGAGATCCACTTTTTACATTCTCTACAGGAGATTTTGGTTACCTCCAGACCTGGCCATCTCTACAAAATGAGAGCAAGCAACAGGAAATAAAATCTTCAACACATCTAGCCAAAGCAGTTATCCAGTATCACTAAATAGAAAACAAAGATCCTACAAGCAGGTGAAAATCATGAGAAGGTTCTAAAAATTAATTATTGGATATTGAAATATCAATTTAAGTTCTCTAAATACTCATTTTTAAATAGAATTTTAAAAATTGTTTGGGATATTTTTCCTGGCCAGTTTTTCCTCAGAAAA
Source organism: Illadopsis cleaveri (assembly GCA_013399915.1). Taxonomy (NCBI): domain Eukaryota; kingdom Metazoa; phylum Chordata; class Aves; order Passeriformes; family Timaliidae; genus Illadopsis; species Illadopsis cleaveri. Next base: position 274,170 of record VXBB01013296.1, read on the forward strand.
TCAAACCTTTACCAGGCAGGACAAGGAGCTGTGTACTGTGTGCACCTAAATCATGCCAGCTGCAACTGATTCCCAACATTCCCATTTCTCATTGTTTCATTCTAAAGTGAATCTGAATATGTTTATTTCTAAAAGTTAAATTTTATTTCTAGATAGTATTATCTGTATATCTGCAACGGGTGAAGTGCTTAACACCTCAATGGACTAAGGAAGGACAAGTTCAAAATGAGAAGGTTTATCTATATAGTTTATTTTTAATTATAGGTGAGTGCAGAGGTTTAAGTGCATCCCAGTATTTGGGCAGCTTTTTGCACAACAAACCTTGCAGTTTATACCTTCCCCAAATAAGTTGTGGGCGATTCTGTGAAACATCCCACAGGGTGTCACTAGAGATGCATCAGCCAAAATACTCCTCGAACGCCCTTCCCTATCCTTGCTCCCCCTTCCTTGGAAACATGTTAGACGGCTTTGAAATGGGATCAGAGAGTTAATGCCTGAGCAGGAGTGTCCTGGTGCAGCGGAGGCCTTTCAGCTGTAAGCAGCAAGGCAATGATTTGAGCAGTAAATGAACCGAGGGCACACAGACCAATGGGAAATGCAAGCAACTTCAGGCATCAACTTTTAACGAACTACCTCAAAAACCTGACCCCAATACAGAAAAAGAAATAAAATCAATTGTCAGCTCTGCCTCAGTTCCATGCTAATGCTAGGAAAGATGGTTTGTCTCATTTTATTTTGATGATTCACAGCTTCATGCCCATCTTTCACAACTAACCCTGAAAGCTACACAGATGTCTTGCAAAAATCTGCCATCAGCTATAATAGTGTGCTTGTGCCTCATCTATAGTTATCACTTCAGGCCCTTTCTATTGAACACTGCATGAACACAGCATGAACTCAAAACTACTGTGCTGGATTTAAAATTATTCATAATTATTATTATGTATTTCTCTTTCTTGAAAAAAAAAACAAAAAACAAATCAGATCTCACTTGAGAGAAGAGCTGCTTAACATTTAAAAACCATCTCTGACGCAGCCCTCTGGCAGAAATTACAACCCACTATCTAATTTTTCATAATCTCTAAAAAATCAGTAGGATTTGAAGCCTTAGATGTCATAATTACTCACAGGTGAACAGAGGCACAGCTGAGCCATCACTCACCTGTTCCAAGATGCCCCAAGTCCACCAGGTGTAAGGACTTTGCCTGTTGCCTGGCAGACACACAGCTGCAACACATCTTCCAGGAACAAAGTTCCAGGAGCATTTGGGATCTCCGAAATCTATTTTAAAAAATCAGGAAGGAATAACATAGCTACTCTGTAAGTTTACTTTGGAGAGGAAAATACCACATGCTAAGAAAACCAACATTATGTTCCTTAAAAAAAAAAAAAAAGAAAATAAAGAAAAAAAATTGCCAGTGTTTGCCTTGATTTTCACAAGATTATCGAATATTTCCACTCAAAAGAGCTGATTACTGTAAATGCAGAAAGTTCCTTTGCCTGTTCAGGTTACTCTGCAAACAAACCACTTTTGTGGCTACATCCTTCTCTGCTCCTCCCCCCTCATCAGTAAAGCGGGTTTATTCTACTTCAGACTTTATGAACACACTTCAATACCTCACTGAAAAATATTATCATTCCATGAGAAAATTATGACAAAGACTTTCCACTTCTTCTCACCATCTGTGTCATCTTGGATAGCCAGGAGTCTTATCCTCCTTTTAAATTCTTAACAAGGTCAAATAATAATATCTCCACTTGCCCTGGTATATGTGGAGCCTTAACTTCTATCACTATAGCCAGACTTGTATTTTACAGCTGATCTTGACAGGCTGCTAAATTTGTTTCCCTGCACAAGGGTAGTTTTTGCTTTTTTTAAACTTTAATAGCAAAGTTCTTACACTCCCTTTGAGGATTTAGAGGGGTTTTTTTAGTGTGCATAAAATGTTTAAACAAGTATCTGTGAAAACTGTAACAAAAACAGATCACTTTTTGAGACCCTTTATGTTTTTAAGTTCACCATTTAGGAACTGAGATTTCTCCTGATTGCTAATAAATAACACTTTATTCTCTCCCCTTTGCCTTTCCCCTTTGGCTTCTCTCCACTATATCCCCAGATTTGGGAAGGGGATACAGGCTTTTTAGTACACTCAGGGGAATCTGGAAATGACTTGTCCGGAAGGATATCAGAAAGCCTTGATATCTATTATTTTTTTCCAGAGATCCATTCACTAATTTGTATTTCAAATGCTCAGCTTCAAAAACAAGAGAAACCTAAGTGTGGTATTTGTTTTGGAAAACAAGTTTGCAAAGCAAAATAGATGACTTCTAGATAAAAATTTAAACATCTGAGATACAATAAAACCAATTTTGACTGGGTTGTTTTATACCATTGGTCCTCGTTCATTCAAAAGCTCCAACTGCTTTTCAAAGCACTGTTTCACAAAGGAGAATAAAAAAACCCAAAAACAACCAAGCCAACACCTCTCTCCATGTTTCTCTCTAATCCCAGGGAAAGAAAAACCTCTATCAAACCCTTACCAAGTCCTACCATGAAATACATTCTTCCAAACGCCGGCAGGTTAACAATTCCCTTGGGACGGACTGGAAGAGCTCGGGTTTGAGCTCGGCTTGTCGTGTGCAGCAACGGCGCCATCTACAGCTCGAGCGAGGCCACAACAACCCCACCGAGCTGCCGGAGTCACAGAGTTTGTTCTCAGGTGTGTTTGATCTGCTCTTCCAAAATTCAAGTCTGCCTGAGGGCGAAACTTTAATCTGATATTTAATACTGATATAAAGTAGGATATATTTTATGCTTTACCCATGGAGACACTGAATATTTTCAGGTTGCATGGTCTTTAAGATTCTTCAGTTATGGACTGAACTCACCAATAGCTAAATTGGGTGTTTAGCAGATGTATCTATGGAAACTATGTGTTAGAGGCAAGCAGCAGAAGAACATTACATTTTTGTTGTCACACACACACAAAAGATACTGCAAAGAGTGTATTTTACAGACTGCCAGAAGAAAGTTACTGGACCTTTTTATAAGCCATAGTTTAGCTGTCATCTGTACAATAAAGACTGACATTTATACTTCTCATTTAAAGCAAAAAAAATCCAACTCTCCCAGTGCAGCTGGCACATTACAGAAAATCCTCACTTCCTAGGAATTAGAAATCTGTAAAGTCAAAGAAAAAATATTAAAATGGAAATATGTCAATAAGCAGCCTGAGAAATAAAATGTCAATATATTAAGTCAATTCAGAAACAAAATAGACACATGCAAGCCTAATGTAACCAGCAGAGTGGGCAAGGTCTTTCCACGGGTGCCAGAAATAAGGACTAGAAATGCAGTTTGTAATCTGATAATCAGACTTGACGGAATAGAAATTCTGAACCACAGGGCTGCTTCATTTTGTTCTCAAAATTCATTGCCTGGTTTTTCTAATCTGCATAAAAGAGATAAGGTCTCAAGGCTCTCAAGGAGTTGCTTCAGGGAAAGCAATAGGAGGGGAAAAAAAAGGACAGACGCTAAGTGAAAAAGTAAAAAAAACCCAATGAGATAAAAAAAAAGAGCAAGGCAAAAGGCAGAAGTCAAAGCTCAACTTCCTACTAAACAAAGTTTAGTTGTTAGGAAAAAAGGATTCTTAAGCAAAGACAGATGCAGAGTTCAGTGACACCAGGAAAGCAGAAGGTTCCCAGGGATGCCAACAAGCAGAGCACAGAGTAGCCCTGATACAAACTGACAACTACAATTCAGCCTCTTCCCACACACTCCAGTCAGCACGGCAGAATCTGGCACTAGGGAAAGACACCTTAAAAAGTAATTAAGAATATTTTTTAAAAAAAAATCCAAACATGCCGACCTTTTTCTTTTACAAGTAGAAAGATTATTTAGGAAAAAAAGTATTGTCCTAAAATATTGGAAGTCTTTTTCCCTGCCAGTGTGATAGATCTTTAAGTCAGTGCACTTCTGCTTTATTAAGTCAGTCAATAATTTATTTGTCAATACTGGAAAATACAGTTCAACCCTGACTAATCTGTGCTTGAGCAAACTGTTGAAGCAGAAAATGAAATGAAAAGATTGCACCTGTGATATCACAGGAGAACTGTTCCTGATCCTGCAACAGTTCTATGCCAACACATTAGAATATTTATCAAGGTGGCATAAATGCAAATAGACAGGATGCCTATTTCAGATGGGAAAATGAAATGGATTTACAAATCAGATCTGAGAGCACTGAAAAAGCCTGAAAGCTTTCTCATGGCTTTCCAAGATGTAATGAGAGATTTATGGAGACTGTGCCATAAATTTTAAATCATTTAATTAAGGCTTCTCTCAGGAGCATGGGGAAAGATGGTGGAAGATCATGCAACTTAAAAAAGCATGCAAAAGATTAGAGGTAGAGAAGAAACGGACCATGTCCAAGGGAATGTAAATTCAACTGAAGAGAATGAGTCCTGGTGAAATTAATTTAAAAAAAATTAGTGATGGCATTGGAAAAAGCAAATAAAAATTAGAAGGCTGGAAAGTGATTTCAATAGAAACTTTTTTTAAAAAAGACAGTTTCATCTAAGAAGCGCTAATGTAAAAAAGCTTTTCAATGCAAGCACATTATGTCCTTTCAGGACAGAGTCCCTTTCACAAACTGAACATATTCCACAGTATGTTTGGGGAAAAGGTTGCATGATTATTTCTCCAAAGAATAAGAAATAAGCAGAAGTTTCTGCTTTGTGAAAAAAAAAAAAAATGGAAAAACTAAGGAAATGAGAGCTTTTCATAGAAAGCTTTGTATTGCTCCACAGGAGGCTGACAAACAAAATTCTGCCTTTTTCAGGCAGTAAGACATCTTTTCAAGCCTTGGTTGGCATTTTACGTACCCTACAGGGCACAGATGCAATTTATAGAAGTTTGTTTGCATCTCTACTAGATTTCTTCTTCTGTGACTGCAGAAGGTACATGCAAACACCCTTAAATCTTCTCAAAAACAACCCTGGCTTGTAGGACAGCACTTTTGTAGCAAAACATTGTGTGAGCCTAACTTGTTGGACTGTGAGCCTGTATTTTTTGGAATGAAAGGAACCTGGTTGTACTGCTTTTGACTGAGCAGGTTTTGTTGTACTGATGTGGATGAGGATCTGGGGGGAGATAAAACTCTCACAATAAACCAGCATGTGACCCTTCATCTCAAACCACACCAGAGCTTTTAAAATAACTTCATAATCCATCAGCTTCCCTGGAGCTTCAACAGAGGAAGCTCATGAAGGCTTGAATGTCCAGCAGTCCTACTTCTGGAAGCCAGTTTGAAGCAGTAAAGCAGGACTTTGAGTAGAGACAGAAATAAAGAGATTGTTATGCCAGTGTTTCTGAAAGGATACACCTAATGGCACCTCTTTAGTGTGCATTAAATCCACATTTACCTGTCTCCTCCTCAGGCTGGCGAAGCTCCCGGTCTCTTCCACTGTTCCCACCTGGGGAGGTGCACCAAAAGGGCAGCTTCCACTCTTCCAAGCCTTTTGCCCTGTGCACTGAGGTGCTGTTCTGTTCACAAAACTGCTCTCCAAATACAGTTCCTAAACTCTCCTAACTTTTCTAACACTCAGATCAACTCTAATCTACACAAAAATACAGCTTGCCATGATTATCTTCCTCTCCCATCTCTCTCCAAGCCAACAGCTCTACTAAATCCTTCCCTCTGCTTATTCCTCCTTTTTTTTTTTCCTGGGCAATAATAATCTAGGTCTCCTCTTCAATGTATTTCTCTGATCTCTCAAGTGTCCCTTTCACTCTGCTGGATCACTTCTTTCAACAGCTTCTGCCATGCTCCAAGACTCTGCCAGCAGCACATCCAAGTGCTGCACATGAGCTAATCCTGTAATCAGCACACAGATGGGGCTAACACATCTCCAGGCTGAGAATTTGTGCTTTTACTCCCTGGAGGCAGGCACATCACACATCTCTGCTGCTTTGGCAACCACTGGCAATTGGTTATTTCTTGGAACAGGCTGATATTGAATATTTTTAAATTGCTACTGTTACAGTTACTGAGGGTTCACTCCCTTCTACTCACTGTTTTCCTTGTTAATACTCTGGTATCAGTAGAACAAGCTGACAAATCTGACACCTTTTCCTCATCCATTTAATTTCCAGAGCCTCTGTTCAGTTGAATGTGTCCTTTCAGGCTCCTGTCTTCATCAGCCTGTCAGTTCCTGGCATCATCTCACTGCAACTTAAAGGCTTAGCCCCTTGCAGCTGAGAATAAAAGAAGTTTCTCTTTAATTTTATCAAAGAAATTATAAGTAATTCATAACTAAGATAATTAAAAACTTCAAGAAACATTTCTCCTTGAGTTTTGATAGAGTTTTGATAAATATTCTCAGTTGAGGGAAATGAACGTGGTTATTTTTTCTGTTCTCTGATAAATTCATGAGCCAGGAATATTTTTGTAATCAGAGGAACGAGGCAATTCTGTTACTGAAAGATGGAAATAAGCCCAGGCAGGCTGAGGGACAGCAGGGCTTTTCCTGGTTTGAGCACTCAGTTACAGCCACACACAGGGTACATGCCCCTGCAAGGGACAGGCTGCCAGCCTGGACTCAAAACTGACACACTTCAACACAACAACTGGTTCTGTTGGCTGCATCAAAGTTGGAGCTCTGACTGATTGAAAGCACATGGGCAAAATCCTGGTGGTGCTTATGTCAATAAGGGATCTTTTATCTCTACCTGGCTTCAAGACAACTACAATGTCAAAAATGCACAAATAACAGAATNTTGTCAATAAGGGATCTTTTAACCCTACCTGGCTTCAAGACAACTACTACAATGTCAAAAATGCACAAATAACAGAATTACCATTAAGAACAGTATGAGAACTGTCTTTTGTATTTTGGTTTCTATTTAATCTAACCATAGCCCCATAAATCTGTGCTGAAACATTTGTCACTTCTCTTCTACTTCAGAAGGAAGTCGCAGAGGTTGGACTTTTTCCCCCCTTTCTCACCTTATTCTGTAAAGTCCTTTAAATCACAGCTCTCAGGATTACAGGAGCAACTGGCACCTGTAACAGGAATTTAATCACTAAAGAGGCACAGATAAGCTCACATGATTTTTTAAACAAACAGAGACTCAAAGTGAAGTTTACAGCAGATACCCCCTAGTGCAAAACAGCACCAACAAAGCCATAAAGGAACTTTAATGAAAATAAAATTAATACTACAACAGTTATTCATTGGCACAATGTTTTATGAGACAAGAGAAGAAACAGGTAAGACAAAACAAAAACATAAGGATACTTGGGCTTGTTAAAATCTGTCACTGGAATTAGCAGTGCAAATAAATAAATAGCTTAAAATAAATTAGTTTTCAGTTACAGGTTCTATCCAAACACAGTTCTCACCATCAGGCAGTTAAACTTTACACCTGCTGAAGAAAACTATGATAATAACAGATTAAACTCTTAATTCCTGGCCCTCAGGACAAGTCAGGAACTTTCTGTCATTGCACAGGAGTTTATCATATAGAATACAAAACATGTATCTGTAAACAAAGTGTGTCACAAACCCATTGCAATCTGCAGACATGAGGAAGGATCAGATTACTTCCAAATTATACAAGGCTATTTTATCCTAAGTTTTTATTTACAATGAAGTGTAAAGCAGCAATGTAAAAGAATCTTAAACTGACTGCCAAGGCAGCACCAGGGTCCCATAGGTGAGCCAAGGGGTGACAGAAGAGAGCACTGACATTTTACAGGCTGTTAAAGGATCCAACCTAACCTCAGCTGGAGTGGCAAATTCTGTGTTTCAAGGCCTCATTTACAGGATCAGATCCCAGTGTACCAGTCTAGATCAAACTTCTCCCCCAGTCCCACAACTGCAAATGTACCTCTGCAGTTTTGCAGTTTGGCCCACTGAGAGCAAAAGCGTTTAAAATTTATATGGATATCAACTGCACAGTTTACTGTGAAGCCTAAAATAACAAAGCACTGGCCCAGTTCTCAGACAGCAATTAATCCCCTTTGAAGATGACGGACAGACAGAAAGGTACAAGCACGTCTTCAGAGAAGTGTCTGGTCAAAAGACCATGACATTCCATTGAAAATCGCCTGGGAAGTCCCAAGAGGCTCTGCATCAGGCCCATATAACCCTCCAGAAAATGGCAACACCCCCTTTTCAACCTGAGAGTCACATGTCCAAGCAGGACTGGAAGTTCCATTCAGTGCTCACTCTACAGACCACACCTCCTGCCTCTGCACTCTCTCCTACAGCACTTTTTCAGCTTCTCCTTTTTCCAGCAGAACAATGCAGTTTGCAGGGCAGTATAATGGCATTGAAATCTGTGCTCAAGAATTAACCTAGAAAAACAGCACTGTAATTATGCATGCACTGTTAATTGCTAATATGCTTCCTGTTAACGAAATCTGAACATGCACGCGATGTTTAAATCTTAAACCTCTTCAGAGTCATGTTCTGGGCAACTCTTTCATGTTCCCTTTCTTTTTTCTAAAATAGAATTGCATCTCAGTCTCCATCTTCCCTGAACTCAGAACTGAAGCTGCTCTGTCCTCAAAGCTGCAGAGAGCAGATCTTACAATGTCAGCCCCATGTCAGACTTTCAAGCTGTCCCAAAAAGGTGCACATTCTCTCCATAGTTCCTGTCTTCTGGCATTCAGCTGTGTACAATTCAGACACAGAATAAATGGAACAAGCAGCAGTTATTTTGTTTATCTAAAGCAGAGGGCAAACAAGCCCTAAATTAGCTCAGGAAGAATTATTTTTTTTCTCCTGGAAATCATACAGTAATGTTGCTTTCCGCAGTTTTACTCCTCATCATTACAAAATAAATATTACATTTTCTCAGCCACTATCCCAACATTATTAGAGTCCACACATCATTCCTCCCTCTCCTTTCAGCATGTAAAGTAGAAAACTCGTTTTAAATGGCTTATTGAAATGATCCTAATGAGAATGACCTCTTCATTCCCAACCCCCTTCTGATGCTACTGTCCGCTTCCTACTGCAGAGTGCACAGTAAGCTCAGAGCTGAACAGGACCAGGTGCCTTTTCAAATTCCTTTTGGGAGCTGGCTGATCACAGAACTTGACCTCAATGTGGCCATCACTGAATGCCTCCCTCCTGCTTTCACCCGAATCCATGGGATCTCTCTGAGCTGCATTTGGCTTTTGCCTCCTCATGGTAATTCCTGAGTTCCCAAGCTGCCGGCTTGGGGATGTGCTGTCTTTCACAAGGCAGAAGCAGAGGGCAGACAGAAAATTTTTCTTGAAGTTCTCATTCATGAAAGCATACACAATAGGGTTGCAAATAGAATTGAAGAATCCTATGATCTGGACAATTGCAAAGATCATTTTGATTGTCACATCATCATACTCCTTCTCAAAATTACCTGGAGAGGAGAACAGAAATATGCTGTAAGCACAGAATGTCATAACTGCTTACTACTTTAACTATTTATAGCCAGTCTGGCATTAGATGCTTTGGCTTAAAATCAACAAAAACCCGTGCTGGAAGTTCTTAACGTTCGCAATTGAGTTTCATCAACAAGATGAAATCAAGATCTATCACACAGTCCTGCTTTGTATGTAGGTAGTAACAGAATCAAATTAAAATTTACGAGCCAAAAAAGCCAACTGGCTGAACTATTGATTTGTCTGCTACAATCTTATTTTTGATAGAAGACAAAGAAACAGCTTCTGCCTTCAGCAAGTAAAGTACAACTACAGAAAATTTCCTCTTGTTCCTACACGTAGGCTGCTCCAGTATCCACGGAGGAGGTGGGAGATGAACAGTGGAAGACACCAGAGAATAAGGCAAATAGCAAAAAAAGCCAACACAACAAGCATTGAGGGCATTTCCAAGCCAGTTTTCAGTAAAGAGCCCTGAAAAACTACAGCTGGATTCGTTGGGTATCATCACTGTGATGTGCAGTATTTATATTTCTAATATGCCTACTCAATAAAAGGGATAAATGTTTAATTTTAGCTCAAAACAGTTAAGTTAAATCAAATATAATAAAAAACTTCAAGAGGTTTTATGCTCAGAAATAACTTTTACCTTCCAGCCAAGTACTTTTGACTTTTCAGCAAATGAAGGCAGCATAACAGACGTGGTAAGAAAAAGAATCTACAAAGAGATGCTCACCCCTCTAATAGTCCTGTTTTTCCTTAAGTCTTTCTTATAAGCAGATCATCAACCTTTGCTAGCAGAAGATATTCTAGAGCTGAATGACGTAGCATCACTAGCTTTTCACAAGCTGAAGTTCCATTACTAACAAAATCCAAGACACCCAGACTTTATTCTATGAGATATGGCAGGTACTCACTGTATTCCATCATCATGTGAATCACATGGAAAGGGGCCCAACAGACTGCAAAGAGAAACACCACTGTCACCATCATAACAATTGCTCGCTTCTTCTTCCTGAAATTGCACCAAGAATTCCACACTGAATCACTGGGAACTGGCTGGCAGTTACATCTCTGTCCAAAAGTTAGATCTGTGACTGTGTTCATGACTGTAATAGCTGCAGATGCAAATAAAACCCTCAAGGAATGCTCAGAAGTACACAATTCCCTCAGAAACAAAAAAAAATGCAGCATCATATAAATCTAGCACTTTATTTCTCATTTTTTGGGACAGTAGATCAGTTTGCAGAATGACATTTAGCATGTCTTGCAAGGCATTTCCAACTCTATTCAAGAGGAATAAAAAAGTCAGGAAATAAGCTTTCTAGAAGTCAAAGTTCCAAGTGTATTTTGCTTACAAACCTTGATATTTTAGACATTTCGCTCCCATGAATGGTTTGAAGAACGGAAGCATCTCCCACTCGTTTTTTAATCCAGAGTTCATAGCCAATTTTAGTGTACAAAAAAAGCATCAGCATCAGTGGAAGAAGGAAGAGTATAACAAGAATAAAGGTCGTATAGATCTTCTGATAAATGGGACTGGCCCACTCTTCCAAGCAACAAACATGTACTTTTTCATACAGAAAGTCATATTTAACCTGTAACAAAGGCAAAGAAGATGAGTCACTAAGGTGTTTATCCCAAGTGTAAAACCCAAGCACATTCAGATATTCCTTGCTCTTAATGGAACAACCAAAATTCAACAGATTTTTCAAAGTGACAAAATTCTTTCAAGCACGTTTCCACATCAAGTGTTGGGTTCGATCCAAATTGACAGAGAGAGAGACCAGGAGATACTTTGATTTGCACTCCAAAGGAGACCTTGGCTACACATTTTGCAAGTAAAGACGCATGTACAGAAACCTCACACATTAGCCACTTTAAAAAAAAAGAGAATTATTAACATTCAGGCTCACAAGCAGCAGATTGTGCCAAGCCTCCTGCTTAACCCCCAAACGTGTCTGGTAACTCATCAACTATAATGAGCAGATAATTAATTTTAAACTAAGCACGGTTTTTACAGATCTTGGGGAACACTATGTCATCCCGAAACAGCAATCTAAGCCCTCTGTTACCGTGTGCCAGTGCACCTATAAACCAAATGAAAGTCACAGTGGCAGTCACAGATGTAATTACTGGTCTTTGACGTAATTAGGGAGAGTAGGCATGACTAGGCCCTGTTGGTACTCCTTCTTCCAGTGCACGCAAGTTCTAATCCTTAGCCTTTCCCAGGCTGGTACATAGAACAAAAGCTCCACCTCCCTTATCCCCCTCCAGTTTCACAGGAGTTGATTCCATTTCACCTAAAGGTACAGGAAGATCTAGCAAGAACTGAGGTGAATAAGCAAATCCCCATTTGACCTAACCTACCTCAAGCCGTTGCACGTACCACATGGGCGACCCAACAACAAGAGCCAGCAACCAGACTATGCCTGTAGACAAATACACTTTTTCATACTTTGTCCAACAAGCAGGATTTGGCATGAACAATTTAACAGCTTTGAAAAGTCAGGCAAGGCAGAAAATTGTAGCAAAGAACAAGGTTTCCTATGAGGCATACATCAGTCAACACTCACATCAATAACAGCATGCTTTTTTGACATCAGTCAACACTCACATCAATAACAGCATGCTTTTTTGACCGCACCTTTCTGCCTCTCAAACTACCTCCATTTATTGATATTGCACAGGAAAAGCCACTTAATCTGCATAAGGAGCATTAAGTAAATCTCTTTGTGCAACAACGGAAGGACCATTTCCCTGTGACATTGCTTATGCAGTGCTTGCAGATTTTGAACCTTCCTTGAAAAATAAAGAAATGGCTGCTAAAAGTTTATCTTTGTTAAGTACATTTTTTACTTCAGATGCTAAGTCCCTTGTGAGAGTTTTGGATAGTAAATACTGCACTTGTAGGCACTATCTTTGAGCTAGTTTATAAAGATCAATGAACTCTGCCTCTGAATCACTAACCACATATCAGTGCCTTCTGTTCTGCCACGCCATCCACACCGAAGATCATTTCTCACACACAATTACTGGAGATGCTTAAAATCTTACCAAGCATTGTGAAAGCTCTTTTATTGGTGTACTGCCATTTCATTTTTAGTGGATGCACAATTCCCTGGTGTCTTTCCACAGCAATGCAGGCCATTGTAAGGATCTCAGTTACAATAGCAGTGGACTGAACAAACGGCACCATCTTGCAAGCGAAGGCACCTGCAATAATCAGAAAGTAAGGCATGCAACAGCTGTTAACACTAGACTCCATTACTAAAAATAACAGACCAAGACTCTTAGATTTATTGTAACATCTAAACTGCTAAGCCACCTATTTAAGCCATTGGTCAAATGCAGCTCTCCATAGCCATTCCTTGTTGTACACAAAGCCGAGATTTCTAAGGACATACTCACTTGCTCTGTTACCAGTCTGACACTTACTCCTATTTCACTTTCGACCAAGTCTTCCATCATCTGATTTCAAACATGTCAAGTTACAGAGACATTTGTTATTTTTTTATTTTGGCAGACTGCTCTACAGTTTATGAAGGTCTGAGTGTTGCCTGTTTAAAAGTTTGCCTTTCCCGCTGTTGCAAACACATTCCTTAAGCTCGTTTAGATATCACTCTATCTGAACACTTGGGTATTTAATGCATCATCCTGTCAAGTGAGATACATAGAGCAGGAGGCATAAGAGGAAAAGTTTAACCTCTTCATCATCTTTCTGTTCTCCAAGTCTCCCTCTCTGCTGACTGCCAAATTCTGTTAGTGCCACTGTCCAAGCCAAATGCAATTTCCTGCCCGCATTTTCTAAGTTATACAGATTTCTATTGTGTTTATGCAACTTCAAGTTTTATTGCTGCCACAGCTTTCCAAAGTCCACATTCAATTCTTAATGTATTTGTCATTCTCCATTACCCCTTCTCAAGTCCTAGCCATCTTAGAAAGTGGTATAAATTATTCTGTAAAAAATCTTACCTTAATGCCCTTCCCAATCTACTTCTCATTGACCCATTTTCTGACCCTGAGATAATTTTCCCTGTCCATATTTCCACATATCCCTCACACTCTTACAGTTCAGTTTCAGCTCTTCATTCCAGCAATAGTCAGGGGTATTTTCCTTACTAGACCACTATTTATACCTTACTCAGATATAATCCATAAACCCAAAACAGCTGAAGAAGTATCTGATCCAATTTTCAGTCAAGCTTTAAGGTGCTACAGAAACCTTAAGTAGTAACAGCACAGAAAAGAGAGAGAAGACAAACAGAAAACTCTGAAAACTTAATCCATGAAGGTAACAAGGAACAGGGAAACTTCAGGTGGCAAGGCCAGACTAAAAGCCACTGCAGCTTACAAGAAGGAACTGGAATTTCCAGCTGGTGCCCAACTACACAAAGGGAATATCCCAAATTGTATATCCCAAACTGGGGAGATGAACTCCCAAATTCCCAGATGCCCATTGTGTGTTTACAGAGGTCTTCTCATTTTCTTCCCAGTAACCACACTGTCAAACAGCACAGACTACCACTCACTATGCCTTTAGCTGAACTCCCAGGAGGAAAGGCTGCAAAAACCCCTATTTCATCTTTTTGCAGACAAACACACAAAAAGTAACTACTTAAACTATATAAAAGTAGCTAAAAGCAAAAAATCTACATAATGCCTGCAGGTTGAACCTTCTGAGCTGGACAAGGAATGACATTAGCACTCCCAGAAACGGGAAGCAAAAGAATATTTGCCATTAGATACAGTTGGCTGGAACAGAAACACCTGCTCTGAGGCATAGAGCACACACTTCGGGGACCTGGAGGCCACAGCAAAACACTCACAAGGTTTTTTTTATAATCAAGAAACCAAACTGATATTTTCAAATGAATAGTAGGTAAAAGCTACTGAAAAAGCATCTATGTACCAAAAGTAAAAATAGAACAGAACTTCAGCTTCCCTGAGGGTTCTGATGCCACCATGCACAAGGTCTCTGGATATAACTGTTATTATTATATTATAACAATATAATATCCCTTCAGGGCTCTTGTGCTGAATTGTCACTCACTACACAAATCCTTCCCATTTTCTGAAATCACGACACCCTCAAGCGCCTTGAAATTCAAACCTCCATCAAGGTTAAGAGACTGCTGAGCAAGGAAGTAAACTCTCCTTCACAGAAGTATTTCAAACAGATTTGTCTGGGGGAAAAAGGGAAAGAAACTGTTTAGAATGTCAGGGCCAACTGAAGAGCCATCAGCTTCAATGGAATTCTGACATCAACACACCTGAGATCCAGCTCACCATCCTTACTGTGCTTGAATGGCATTTAATCCTGAGATAGCAGGAGTCCTTGTACTTGGCAGCGTAGTGAATGCTTTTCACATCGAGCCTCTTCTTAGTTTTATTTATAAATATATAGCAGCCATTCCCATCTGCTTAGATAATTACTAGAGACTTTCTCCAGATGTTTCAATACTTAAAAATACATAGCTAATGTTTTCAAACTACAAACATTAACAGGCCTTTACACATGGAAAACGAAATTTACTGTTAAATAATATGATTAATTCAGAATAATGCATGCACATTTCACTTAATAATTAAATCCATTTGTGTAGAACAAGTTTCACCTGCAGCAAGAAGAAATTGATCCAACCCAAATTCACGTGTCTGTTAGTTGTAAGTCTCTTACTGGAAAACTGAGAAAAAAGTGCCAAATTTAACCGTAAGGAAGACATAGTAAGTTTGGAGGAAAAAAATATTTATGCTACCACATCATAGTAAATACAGTGAAATTAAAATAAGACTGAGACAGGCAAAAAACAGCTGTGTCAAACACATACATCAAAACCATTTCAAGGGAATTTTCACATTTCTGTTCAGACTTAACGCAGAGTAACAGAAGATTTTCAAGGAATATACTAGCTTAAATCTTTGTTATAATCCAGCTGGTAAGATTACGGCTGTTTGGAACACGGTTTGGACATTATACGACTAACAAACAAACACAAAGAACAAAAATCCACTTCAGTCAAGGTTATTGAAATAGCACTCTATCAGTTTTCCCAGTGTTGGGTTAAAGGCTAAAGTGCTGGGATCACCTCAAAATCACTGGAACTGTGTCAGTTTCTGCACCGGTGGCAGTACAGAAAAGTGTTGACTCTTCTGAATAATTTAAATAATGATAACTCTTTGATTAATAGCTTAAGTATGTATCAAAATGTTTACATTTCCACAGTGTTAGGCTTTCAGAGAACACTTCCAACAGATTGTCAGTCAGGACAGCATTGTAACTTCTAATACTGACCACTTTCAACTGGGAAAGAAAATCATTTGCAGCGGAACACTTGGAATGAAAATAACTAATTGCTTCTCTTTTTCAAGAGACTAAAAGTATCCCTTATGCACTGCTTGCTAGAAACTGCATAGACTATTCAAGCAGTGAATAGTTTTCCCAATAATAACACATTCAGAGACTGCAAATATAAGTTGCATTCCCTTAAACAATGTTTCATGCCTTCGTTATGGGACATTGTGTCTGGAACTGTGATTTAGTCATTTCAAATATTATCTTTTTTTTAAGCAGGGTAACAAAAGTAAAGGCCTGAAACCATTCTCTAATAAAAGTTAAATTGGTCCTTCCTCTGCTAAAATGCTGTTGATCAAGCCCTTGCACTAGAATTTCTGCCACAGTTTATAATGAGCTCTCTCCACCTCACTTGAAGCAAGCAAGCTGATTTTTCTCACGTTTTTAACTTGGGGCAGTACACATCAGCCATCATCACACAGATGATATCCTCAAGGGTGTTGCATACCTGTGCAATGCATTGTTTTACGTCAGTTCTTGGCATAGATGCAAGATTTAGTTCTCATCCCTCAGCAAGGAATGTTTATGTGTTCTCACACAGGGAAGTCCCAAGGTAACACACTGCTTGACACAAGACAAGTAACAGAAAGCACCTTAAAGACTCAGCTGGGTAGAAGGTGCCACTTAAGTTTTTTACCAAGCCTTTAGAGAAGAGGAAGCTGTCACATCAAGAGACACCAGAGGTGACAGCAACATACAGAACACCCACCCCTCTCCTGAGTGGCAGCTGGAGGTCACACAAGATACACGAGGGCACCTCAGTACTCAGGAGACTCACTACTCTCAAAGTGACAGGCACCCTCTGACACCTGTCTCGAGAATACACATTCTAACTGATAGGATGCAAAATCCCCAAGAATGCAGCACGGTGCTGGCTGTACTGTGAGCTCAAGTTGTGCCCTTATCTTTCGCCAGGACTGTTGTATGACACAACATTAAATTAATCCTCCCGTCGCCCCAGGCAGCTCTGGAAAGACAACACTCAGCTAACTCACTAAGCAGTGTCAGGAAACAAAGCAACAGTTGTAATACTTGACCCAGAAACAAAACTCCAAATTCATCTTTAATAGTGCTGTCATCAGTATGACAGGACCACTACTGCTGCCTCTCACCCATGACTACATGAGAGCAAGTCCTCCACTGCTTCATCTTGCACCAAGACACACTATTGCTGTGTGCACCCATTTACTCCCACTTGAGCTCCCATTTCATCCTCCTTATCAATAAGCATGATCCCAGAGATCATTTATGACAAAGCCACAATCTTCATTCTCTTCTGCATTACAGAGAGACGAGCAGGCTGGATTTTCATTCAAAGCTTCCCCAGAAATCACAGCCATTTCAGCTGCAAAGTTTAAATTTGGAAATTAAATCATACACTGTCACTATTACACTCACACAGCTACACAGATTCTTAAAGAGATCAGAAAATCAAAAGCAGGACCAATTCAAATCTATTTTTAGTTAATAAGGTGCTGCTTCCAGTTGCTACCCATACAGAGTTAAAGGGTCTGTGTTAATGCTGCTTGATCATCTGGCAAAGTAAGGGACATGGAGATTTATAACTGCAGGTGAAGTTAAGTGTGTATTAGTGAAAATACTATGGAAAAAATGACAGCTTCAAGTACTCTGAAACTGTGGCTGTTCTTTTGTTTGCATTACAGTGTTTGCAGTTCTCTCCTCCCCTCTCCCATTCTTCTGTGGGTTTCTGAAGGGGAAGAAACACAAACACACATTTACAAGCATGGAAATAAAGAACCGGTTCCAAATTAAAGACAAGTACAAAATATACACATCTCAGTTCACAACACCGAGTACAGATGCTTGTTTTAGCGATGCAAGTAAATCAACATATAAAGTGACTAAAGGCTCAGAATCCCCAATAAATTTCTAGCATCAAGTGTCTCAGGATGTGCCACCTTATCCACCAAGGATACATCACAAGTCAAATCACCCTTTTTTTATGACAGAGTTGGATCTTGCACTACTTGGTGATGTTGCATTAGAGTGGATGAAAACAAGATTTTTTTCAGACTCCAAAATGAAAGGCAAAAGGCAAATTAAACCAGTTAAGTTAGCAAGGAAAAGACTCTTCCAGGACTGGCGGGCTCTGATTTGCAGTACAACTGTAATCACCACTCATGCTTTGCTGTGTAAGCATCAGGAACCAGATACCCTTGGGATACCATCAGTTCATCTACTGGTTTTCCTCAGTTTTACTTCACACCCCCATCCCCCAGAGTAAAGGGTTAACACCCATCAGTAAGATTATTTATTATGTTCTCCCAGTACTGTGTCAGTTCAAGGTAATGATTTCACCAGATCAAAAGACCTACGGATCCACTTGCACTGAAAACCCTCTAGCACAGCAAAGAAGACAGGCAAAAAACACAGTAATCCCCAGGGAACAGTGTACTTTAGCTACCCAAATACTGAATATCTGAAGAGATTTGTTGTAACTATGCTAGACCTTTTACATTCACTGCTTCTAGATTTTTGTGTGGGACCCTCAGTAACAGAGTGTAAATAAAGATGTACACATTTTCCCAATCCTGTTCCACATGCTCATGCCTTGTCTCCTGTAATTCACCCCACACAAAAGCTTCAGCTGCTTCTGATCAGATCTCTGGTCAAGCTGACAGATCAGAGCTTTCCTTAGGAGAGAGAACAATCACAAAGGTTATCTTCCCCAAAAACAGCTCATAAGAAAATAGCACACTTGTCCTTACTACCAGTAGTCCCAGGAGCTTTTGGATTCATCACTTCTCACTGAAGTTTCTGTAATGAAGCCCATTTTTCACATGTGCTCCAAGTCTCCTCTGACCTGTCAATTCCCACTCAGCATTCTCTTCTGTGGAAAGTTGTGGAATTAAATCTCCACGTTCTGACAATAACCTTCACTGTCTCCAGACAACAGAAAAACAGTAAGCCTTGGAAACTGAAACATAAATGTGTTACTTTATCAACATCTTACCAGATCACTGCGAAATATTCTGAAAAATATTCCAATTTGTGGTTGTACAAGATGTTGTCTGCTACTTACTGCAAAACCATCCCTTTTATTTTTCCACTTACAGTTGTCAAACACTGTTTCAAGAACAAAAAAAAGGAAGATAAATACCATATACGGTTCTACTGCACCTTTTTCTGCTTGCTCTTCACTACTTTGGAACTGGGATGCATAGAAAAGGGGGAAAAATTCCTTCCTTCTAGGCACCAGGGAAGCTTTGCCAAAAGGTTCTTCACATCAACAGGAATACAACACAGCTCCCAAGAAAAAAATTAGTTAAAAAAAAATTTAAAGGATGCATTATTTCAGCATAAATTCTACATGTTCTCTCAGTCACCCGTTCCTTCAAGGAAATTCTTTTTCCTCACAGAAGGTTAAGGAGGTCTGTCTCCGAGCTGACAGCTGCCAGAGAAACTTAAGCTGTATAAAGGCTGATACCTCACTTGCCAGACAGATTTCACTAGTTAGCGAGAAAAGAAAAACAAAAACAAACAAACAAACAAACAAACAAACAAAAAAGTCCATCCTAAATCCTCCAAGGAGGGCAAAAAACCGGAGTGGGATTGGGGAATCNTACGGCAAGGCTTCCTGGCCAGCTCCACACAACGAACCGCTTCCCACACGCACACCACAACTTTAAAGGAACACAAGCAGGAAGGCGCCCTGGGTTATTTTAACGTGACCTGAGGGAGGGATGGAGAGGGCATCCCTCGCAGGGGGCGGGAATGGGAAGGGTCCCTCAGAGACGGGGGAACGGAGGTCTGGGCGGCGGCGCTGCCCCTCATGGTCCTCCCCGCTGCCCCCTCCCCGCAGCCCGGCCCGGGACCGGCACCCACCGCCGAGCCAGTTGGACGAGATGTTCTGCAGCATGGTAAAGGGCACGCAGAAGAAGGCGATGAGGAGGTCGCTGAGCGCCAGGGAGCAGATGAAGATGTTAGTGACGGTCCTCATGGCTTTGCTGCGGGTCACCACGTAGAGCACCAGGCAGTTGCCTAAGAGCGCCAGGGCGAAGATGAGAACGCAGATGAGGACGAAGGCCACCTTGGTGCGCCCCGGCAGCTCCGGGATGTACACCAGCGGCTGCAGTCCGTAGTGAGCAATGAACTGCTCCCGCGTCACGTTGTTGTCCCTCAGGAGCTGCGCGAACTGCTCCGGGGTGATGTTCAGGGACCGCATAGCGCCCGCTCGGGGACCGACACCACCCCCCTCACGGCGCCGGGACCCCCTCACGGCATTGCACCCCATTCACCGGTGTCTCCCCAGCCCAGGCTCGAAATGCTCAAGGTGGGTGCTGAAACTCCCGAACCAACCTCTCCTCACGTAGATCAGGCTGAGAGAGAAAGGAAAGAGATGATGCTGTGGGGAACATGGCCTCCTGCATGAGGGGAGGTTCATGGCACCCACGGCAGGTCATGCTCAGCCCAAACAAGACAGTGCAGGGGTTTTATCTGCCCCTCCAGTCCCCTTCGTGCCAACGCCACTGCAGGCCCTCCTCAAAGCTCCAACAGAAAAGTAGTTTTCCAAACTCCGGGCACTGAACTCACCGAGAGGACTGAAGGCTCCTGAAGACCCCTTTCGCAGGAGTACAACCACTCTGGCCAGAGATGTGACCGAATTCCATCCCACACACACCCGGCTGGCGAGGCTACTCAGGTAAGGTCATGGAGGCTACTAAGGTGCACTCAGCTAACTGGCTGCAAAAAAAAAANTGCCGAGCAGGACCACGCGGTGCGGCGGCAGAGAAGGGAGCACGCAGGACCAGAAGCAGCCCGCCAGCGGCGGCGACTCCGCCCGACACAAACCTGGAGCGGCGGCCGCGCCCCCAGCCCCGGCGGTG
>VXBB01013296.1:294925-355556 GCA_013399915.1 Illadopsis cleaveri
GCCAAGCGCGCGCCCGCCCCAGCCCCGGCGCTGTGGAGCGGGACGGGCGCGAGGCGGGTTCTGTGCGGAGGGAGCGCGCGGGGGAGCTCCTTAAATGGCCGCCCCTCACAGCACCGGGATCCCGTTCATAGCGCCGCTGCTCTCCCGCAACCCCTCACAGCGCTGGGACCCCTCTCACAGCNGGCCTCTGCAGTTTAAATATGAGTAATAATGACAGTTAAGATCTAGCAGAGGGACTGAGTTGAAAATATGCATTGATTTCTCTTCCAGCCTAATTTAAATTGCCCCGTACGGCTTTTTCACTAGCACAGGTAATATTATATTCCCTTTGTACAATATCACATTGAATAGCAACAATTTGCTTTAATCAGTCACATAAGAAATTACCAAAAAGTATCCAGAGAAGGCAATAACAATATGGAAGCCTGTTCTGGCAACACTTTCCAGCCCCGAAGAGATAGATGTTTCATAGGGAAACCACATCACCAGGGAGAATGCTGCAAAATTAGTTTTTCTATAGAAGTGCGTATGCTCCGTGCCTTGGGTACCTAACTTTACTTGTATAAGGAAACTCTAGAAAAGAATTAAGAAAAGTCTAGCAAAAGCTGTCTTTTTATAGAGTTTCTGGCTTGCCAAGGAAAGTTGGAGAAGGAAGAGTCACCAATTCATTTTCAGCAAAATAAACTGATGCCTTGGGAAGGCTGACCTGAAACAGAGACTGGACAGAGCTAGAGAAAAAAGCAGATATTTACTGAAGGGCCTTTAAAGGGTACACCTTGGGCAGGATAGGAGCCTGACCAGGGCTACACAACAAGACCAAAGACATTTTGTCTCATCTTTGAAAACAAAAAAATTCATTTAAGTGGAAATCAGTGGAGAGAAGTTCCAATGCCTGCACTGACCTGTACTGCTTCAGTCCTCCAAGAGCTGACAACCCTCTCTTAAGGTGTAGGTCCATGGCAAAGACTGTCTTTATTATCCCATGGCGAGAGGAGATGTCACTTTTCTTTGGTGCAGCATTGCCATGTGTTTTCCACTTGAGACCAATGTTATCAGGCTCCCTCTCTGACTGGCTTTCTGAGCCTTGTTCTGGAAGGGAAATGCTCATTAGACTGACGTAGATGGTGACAGCCCCTTTCACATTCCCTTAGGCCTAGAAAAGCTTGGTCTTTTATTCCCATAATGATCCTGCTGAGCTTATGCTCCATGTCACACAGACAGACTTCTTTTGAGATCAATTTTCCCAGCACCTTCCCTTGAACTATCCATTAACTACACCAGGTACAGCCTGAAGTCACCTTCATGTCCTCTGTTGACACATCCTTTCCTGTGCCTCTTTTTCTTTTCTTTCCTCTCCCTCCACTTTTGCTGGTAACAGACACGCCTCATTTAGGAGCTCTTCTATTAACAAACAAGCCAGATGTGTTTCAGCAGATTTCATTCCTGTCATAGATAACGGGCCAAACCTGGAGGCCAGTCTGTCATCATGGACTGCAGTGCTGTGTTGTTCATTGTAAAAAGCATCCAAGCGTGTCAGGAACAAATGAATGGGAATAAGCTCTCACCTAAATACTGCAGATATAGTCTGGGTTTATGATTAGCATGGACATTTGTTTTTTCATGTATCCTTATTTTATTACTATGATTGCTCATTACAAGTAATCAAACAGCATTAAAAATGAACAATATCTGAATGGTTATTCCACAGATTATAAGCAAATCTTGAAGCTGTAAGGCAGTGGAAGGGTGCCACTGCATCTAGTGCAGATTTAGCTGGTTTTTTTGCCTGCAAAGAAAGGCACAATGCAGATCATTTTACAGATAGCTTATCTCGTTAATACTTACCTACATGGAGAAGATAAATGTGGGATTTACAGAAGTTTTTGTTTTCTTTGGGCATTATCTGCCCTCTTAGCTGAAACAATAAGAGCAGAGACATCATACAGGTTGTAGGGCAAATCACTAGTAAGTGTATTTCCCAGCTCCGTGCCTTGCATGAAATTGTATTCGGAGTTAAAAGTGTTGAGTCACAAAAGGTGACCTCTTCTCAAACCTGTTGAAATTACTGAAATGACTTCTCTGCTTCCCTGGGCTACAAATAATCGGCAGGTAATGAAAAGTGTTTACTCCTGAGGGCACGCCTCATATTCTGCTTTATCCCGAGCCCCACTGCTCCAGCTCCTGCTGCCTCCTGCAGCCACAAAGCACAGTGTGGGGCTGCCCTGACTCTCACCAACCACGTAAACATGTTTTGTCTGGAACTGGAAAGAGAGGCTGTGCAAGTCTTCTTAACCAAAAAGGTATGAAACTGCTTTGTCGAACAAAAGGGGTTGTTCCTTAATTGACCTTCCTAATTCAAATATTTGAGCAACTGCCCTGCTGCCTTGCTCTCCAAAATATGTACATACACACATACCTTGCTTTGTCCTGCATGACTGCTTTCAGATTTTAGTGATGATTTTTCCCAATTCTTATCAGCAACCTGCAAATCCACTGCTGATACCATTGGAAGCTATGGAGTTCTGATATTTGCATCAATGGGACACGGGGTCATGCCCTTACATAATCTTTGCAATAACAAATTAATCTCCACTGTAAATTCTGAGAACCTCTAGTGTGCTGTAAAAAACCCCCAGACTATTAGTAACCTGTATATAATAATAATGATAAATTAATAAGAGTAAGGTACTGTTCTGTTCCTTTGACAATTATTTCTTAAACTGATGCATTTACAAATATAAAGCAGGGTTTGAAAAAGCCAAAAATCTTGTAGTAAATAATTGATTATATGGAAATATTGCATTTCTCATTATTCTCAATTGAAAGAAAAATTAAGCCTCCTACTAATTAAGTGCTAGAAATATTTTACTTCTGTATCTAGAATCCCACTGAAAAAACTTACAGCTGGAACATAGAACAGGGTGATTCTTCTTTGGCTTCAGAAGGATTGTATATTCTTTGGTCACAAACTGACAGGCTGATAAACACAGGAAGTTGTGAAATGTGTACCAGATTGCACTCTCCTCAAAACCACTCACTGCTTCCTGCCACCATATGCTAATTTGTTTATTGCCTACGTGATTTATCTGCATGACACTTCCTTCTCAAAAGAGAAAGTGGATTTTCTGCAGACTGAGAAATCCTGTTAGTCAGTGAGTAACCTGTTCTGTTACAGAGGAAAGAAGCTGTACTTGCACTCTGTTTCCCTTCTAACAGCATGCAAAGAGACCCACGTCTGGCAGCTGGGAAAAAACCCCAACAGTGTGCCTTCATAGTTTTGCATAAGTTTTGACAACTGAGTGTGAAGTTTGTCGAAACTGTGAACAGCAGACATTTGGAACACTGAGAAAGCACATATACTTACTGTATAACCCTAAACCAGAAATTTTAAAACTCATTTTTTCTCCTTCCAAATCCCTAGTCATACTGTCTAGTTCAGGCAAAAGAGATGGAAAAACTAACAAAGAGTCCGTTTCCTTCTCCTCTTCCATTCCCTTGACATGTCAAAATACTTGGGAAGAGACAATTCAGATCCATGTTACCAACTTTTAAACAGCCACTGCAACTAATGATTAGTAAACCTTCCAGGCCTTGGGTCCTTTGGTAGATACATTGGGGACAAACTCCCCTCTAATCCAGATCAGTACCACAGCCTTTAGGATGATTCTTTAAAACAATGGGACAGCTTACAATCATCATTAGGTAATTTGAGATTAAATCAGAAATAGAGTGGCTCTTAAAATTGTCAAAGCAGCTGCTGAAACATAAATTTAGATGAAGCATTTGCTGTTGTTGAGAATATATGTTTGGAGAGAGCACTGAGGCTAAAACTTGAACTTTAGATTTACATGCATTTATGCACTTAACCAAACTGTAAATTATCTTGGAAAAGGGAACACTCGACACTAATTGGACTAGAATCTTACTTGGCATCTAAGGACACAGCTCAAAGTTGGTCTGATCAATGTATACTTAATTTTGGCTATTGTCCCCTCTTCATGCATGCTTTATTTTCCATCACTTATGGAGACAGGCAGCTTCCAAAAAACAATATTTATGAAGAGAAGCATCAATCCCTAAAGCAGAGTAGCACACAGTTGCAAAATATGTTGGAGTGACTCAACAGAAAATAAATTTTGTTAACTTAGCACATCGGCTTAACTCTGAACGTTTTGTCTCCCACTGTGTGTCTGTGCTGATAAACACTGCTGGCTCCTAATCTTTATTCTTGTGAAGCCTGGTGTCTCTGCACCTCTAGATTTAGGGATCCCCACTGAGCTTTATTACCCAGCCCCTTCTATCAGTGATATTAATGCACTGTGTGAGCATGGTGGGGTGGAGGACACAAACCTTCCAGCCCCATAGAGCTTGCTGGTCATACTTGATACAGCAATTAAATGACAAAGAACTGCATGCATGAACTGGTCTTCGCTTAAGCTTGGGAAGCCCAACCTCACCAGGCTGCAGGTACTCCCACAATTCCCCATGGGACCCTGCCACTGTGACACCTGTGAAGAATTAACACAGAGACTAACAATGCCTTAGAGAAAAAGTAGCCACGAGTGCAGGCTCTTACTCACCCACACCAAGGCTTTGTTGCTCAGGCTGTTCTGACATTATTTGATTTACAGTTTCTATCCCACATTGTTCAGCTGACGTGGACGTTGGTTCGTTGAATGAGAGTCTTTTAAAATCACCTTGAGAAATTGTTCCCTTCCCTCAAAAGAAGCACATTTCTCATCGTTCCTGGTGCATGTGACACTTACCTCCACTTACTTTTACCACACCTTCTGACAACCTTCCCTTAGGCTCCTTCCTTGGGTTTTCTTCCTACTGCAGATAAATACTTCTCTAACTCCACTGGACTCAGATTTATTCTTTTAGACTCTTCGACGGCTCCTGCCATTTGTCATCCCAACAATGTTTAGTGAACTTGTGGAATCAAAGATAAGCTGCAGCAAGCACAATGCTCAAAGGAAATAATTTAAGGTACTTGCTTTTTCTGTTTTCCTTTCTTTTCTCCTTTATTCCCTTTCCTCATGCAAACAAAGTAAAAAAAGAAAATGGTCAACCGTTGCACAACTTTTAAAAATTACACATGTTATATTAAATATTTAACTTGTGAGGGTTTGGGGTTGTTTTGAAGAGTGGGTATAATTTAAAAAAAAATATCTAGTGATGATGTGCAAGTAGCATTTGATATACATGCCAAAATACTAAGCCATATATTGGCTGGGTTTTAATTTCCTTCCTTGTGCTGAGTAGCAATTCATCCATCCTCAATTCACTAAATTTTTCCATTTCCATAGACAATTCCAATTGGTATTATCTTTTATTCACATACACAGAAAACCAGCTATTTTTGCCACCAGTTATCAACTGCCACAGTTTGCCTAGATATGAAATTAAATTTCCTCATCTTCTGATGTAATACCAAGTCTAATCCCTGGCCCAATCCCATTTGTTAGGAACAGTCACGAGTCCCACAACAAGCAATGTTCTCCCTGGCCAGTCACAAATCAATTTCTGTTATTGTCAAAACATCAGGAGACAATGGCAACAGCACACCATGATGCAAATATCCTCACTCCTTGTAGCCTCGTGTCATTTTCATTTCTTTCAATGATTTCCAGATGACTTGTAGCAAAAATCTTATAAATCTCATTTGCACTTGCAAAGAAAGGTTTGCAAGAACAACTCTTTTCTTTCATCTAAAAATCTTTCAGCTCCAAATATATTAGAAAGTCTGAATACTCCTTGCTTGTTCTGTCACTTTAAGTAACCATTTTGTATTGATTTTTAAGACTTTGGTTGACTGTCACACAAAGCCTTAGCTAATTGTAAAAGGCCAATTACCTGGCACAGCTTTTACCTGTTAGGATTCTATTTATCTTGCACCGGCATTCATTCTCCATCTAAGAGCAGACACAGTCATCTCCACATTTTCATTCAAGAAATAAAACATAGCACTAATTTCATTTTCTGATAGTCCAATTCTCATTTTCTTCCTTTCTATTGATGCTAGCACTCAGCTTTCTCATTTGCAAATATGGTGTTAAATGTCTGTACTGCAGTGACCTGGATCTTTAGCTTATCACAAAAAAGCTGATTCAGTTCTAGATGTCAGTTTAAAACTGAGGGAGACTTTGGATCTAAGCCTCCACAGGGACATGCAGAATATGGTGTTAGAGGGATTGAAAAGAGAAGCTGCACCATTTTGGAAAAAAACCCACTTTTGAGAACTGTTATTAGCATTTTAAATTGAAGTTACCATTGTGATTTTTTGCAGTATTATTATTAAGAGACTGTGATATATGAAGATTATCATACTGTAATGCTCTCAATAATTTTCAGTGTTTCTATTTTGAACCATTAATTTCATGTTGTCAAGTAGAGATTGAAGTTGTTTTCACCTATAATGACTGTGACAGAATTTCAGTCTCTCATTTTCACATATCAAATACACCTCGGGGAAGGTTCATTTCTAAAGAATATAATGCTGCAGTCCTATATGTCAGGTATTCAGTGATATAAATGACCCTAAATTATTTCTGAAAGAAAAATCCCTGTTAAGAAATATACTTTAAAGATGAAATGAGCTCATTAAACTTCTGTAAGCAAGAGACCAGAATCCGACCTTCCGACCAAGTAAAAACACTGATTCACCAATAATCCTTTGGAAAGCTCACCGAAAGAGCTTGGGATATACAGCAGAGTTCAGGACAGTTCACTGCTGGCCATTTCATGGCAATGATCTGTATTTTGCTTTAGGATAGTGGATTTTGTGCTTTATGGCTGCTGCATCTCCAAGAATGGCTTTTGCTTTCTAAAAAGATACTGGTAAGTAGTTAATGTATGTTCTGGCATTTTACAAGCCCTAAATGCTGCATATTCCATACTCTGGAGCAAAGCAATTTTCTGACTGATTCCCTTTTTTACCCTTGGGTTACATAAACACTTAAAATTCCAAACTCCTGGTGGACCAAATGCCAGGTAAACAAAAGATGCCATAATCACTTCCATGTAATGATTTTTTCTATGTTAGATTAGTATTTGAAACCCTTTAAAATCCTTTTACAAGTTACAGTGGCTTTATAAAGGAAAAATAACCACTTCAAATACATGAGAGTGTTGCTGAGAAATTACTTGGGGAAAAAGCTGATGAATAGAATAAGAAACCTTGGAAATACAGATTGCAACAGAAATAACTAGGGAAGAGCAACACAAAAGTATTAGGAAAATTTGGTAGTACTGTTTGGCCTCATAATTCCCTTCCATGAAAGGGCTTTCAGAGTAAAGAGAGAGAAATGAAGGTGGCCCATGGGGAGGCAGAATATTTCTTATTCTTTTTGATGAAATCAGAATTAGACTCTCAGACTTGTCTTCATGTAAGAGCCTTCTTACTGTGATTTATCTGCACTTTCTCTGAGAAGGTAATTAAAACAATCCCACTTGTACAAAAGATTTTCAAAAACCATCTGATGGTTTAACCAGTACTAGTCCCAGTGAAAGGCACCACCACTTAGGAAACTTTCAGGAAATGGTTACTCCTACCCTTTTTGATCTGGGAGTTTGCTGCTTTGCCGTGATTAGAGCAGTAGCTGAGTTTGTCCCTCTAAAACTCCAGAGGGTTTTATTACATCCAAGAGCATTCTATCCCCTGCATGTTTGGTCCGATTGGCAGCACTTTCCTAATTAAAAGATAATCACAATATTTCAGAAAGGATTAAAACAAAATCAGTTCATGAAATACCCTGTGCACCACTCTACTTCAAGGATCAATCCCAGGCCCAGCGATGTGGGGCTCACAGGAGTGCCAGTGAGGCTCTTTGGCTGTAAGTTGGGTATCATTTAAGCATTCTTTAATACTGTTGTGACTGGTGACCTTGCTACAATGCTATTGCACCATGGTTTAGTTAGATGTGATTAATTTCATATAACCCTTATTATTCTAAATTAGATCAGCATGCTCTGAATAAGCAATTTCTTTCTTTCAATTAGAATATTAAATCATTCCTCTTCCTTTCTAACGTTTTGCATAATGTCAGCTAGACAGGGTGGTTTCATGTGCTACACAGCAAGAGGCTTGTGCTAGCCCATTTCTGCTGCTTGTATTGCTGTTACCACCTGCTGTCCCCAAAATAAAATTTAAAGAAGGGGATGTACGTGCAAACGCACAGATTTCAAAGTGCAGGCAGATTCCAGGGTGTAATTACAAATAAATTGTTTTAGGACATTTAACTGAAAGCATATTAAAAATGCCAGGATCAACAGCATACAGAAACAGTTGAATTTGGTTTGGGGGTTGTTTTCCACTTGGCTAAAGATGATGGTGATGACTTCAGGGACAGGTTGGGTAATTTATTTTCAGTTAACGT
The DNA here is from genome assembly GCA_013399915.1 of Illadopsis cleaveri. NCBI lineage: Eukaryota > Metazoa > Chordata > Aves > Passeriformes > Timaliidae > Illadopsis > Illadopsis cleaveri. The sequence continues at coordinate 303,304 of VXBB01013296.1, forward strand.
ATCTCCATAAATCAAGTGTCACATAATGCCACGTAAGGTTAACAGTAGGAAGAGGTACAATTTGTCACACAGTCACAGCAGATTAATGTGGTACAGACTAAGTTGGCAAAAGCATTGGCAAGTAGAAGACTGAGGGGAAAGAATAGGAGTGGGAAGAGATGGGATCTCACTCTCACAGTCACTGTGGGCAAAACAAGAGTTTATCTCCCACTTCAAGCACCACTGCAGCACTGGGTTATACCTTGCTTTTGAATTACAGGTTAAAAGTGAATCTAGTTCCAAAAGAATTAAAAAGACTCGAGTATTGAATAAGCAAATGTCATAATCAACTAGAAAAACACATGTAGGATTTTCATTGTCCACCACAGAATTTCAGCCTGAGGCTGAAACAACAAAAAGCTCTCCTAGGTAGTTGCAACCACCAAGGACCAGAATTTTGGACAATTTTATGCACTGGGGTGGTATTAAATAACAGGAAGCTTTTATATGCACCTAAACTGTCAGTAAGAGAAGAGTTGTTTGCACTGGTAGCATCTTCTTCAGAGTATTCCAAGGATGAGAAAAGTCAAGGAAGTAAGAAAAAGCATTAAGGATTAAATTGTGTAAAAAATCCTGAGAATCTTAAATTAACTGAAGTGCAATGGAACAGTCTGATCTTTAAACGGTGTCAGAATCAATAAGCATTTTTGGCACAATTTACTTTTCACACTGCAGAAATATATTCGGGGCCACTGTGGTCTTTGTTTTGTACGAATGTGAGCAGTTTACAAAGTGAACACCAGGAAATAAATCTGAGGAGCTTTCTCCTGAATGTAACAGAGACAAGAAAAATAGAGCTATGAATCATATCTTTGCCATTTAATATTTCATAGCTATTGTTATATTGTACACTGCTCACCATGAACCTCTAGATAATTTAATATGGAAAAAAAGTTCAGAAAATATTCAGCCTATTAAGGAATCAATGGCAGAGAACTCCACAATTTTTTTCAAGGAATGTTTTGACTGTGGCTCGGTGAATGGTTCTAGTTCTGGTCATTTACGGGGTAAACGAATTATTTTGTTGAAATAGGCAAAGACATTTGGCAAAAAAAGCCAGTAAATAAGAAGGTCTTATGCCAACACACAAGTTTAGAGGTTTCCCAAATCCTCAGAAGTTAAACCACTTGTGTGTTAAGAACCTCATCCATGTTTCCCTAGAAGTGCATTGAGGTCCTTTTCTTATCGTTTCCATGTAAAAACAAAGAGTGTATTTTCCAGAAGATGTTATTATGGATTTTTTTTAAAATTCAGAGGCAAAATAAGTACCACAGCAATCAGACACTTGGCATTTCATATTTGATAAAATTAGAGACCTTCAGAGAGCCATCTGCCAGATATCAAAATTTCATTTCAGAAGGGCATATCCATCTTTTCTTAGCTTTATAGAACTCTGCTAACTCCAGAGATTACCCTGCTTCATCACATGAAACTTCTACAGAAGAGCACTGCAGAAAACTTATAACACATTTTTCCTTGCCATCTCTCAAGATCTCACAGAGCCCAAGACTGGAACTCTTTTCCATTTTAATATGGTTCACCAAAAACATTCTTCTATAGACACAAGCTGAAAGCCTGAAACACCACAGGCAACCAGATACCTAAGAAATGTTTCAGGAGAAAGTGGTTCCTTGTTTCACCTGCTCCTGAGCCACGTTAGTTTTTCCCAGCTTCAAGTAGCTGCTCATCCTCTCAAATGTTCTTAGTGTGCTTGGAAAGAGCTGTCATCCTCTCCCTCAGACACTGTTTTGTTGGCTCTTTACTGGAAAAAATAACTCTGGAGGGAACCTCACATGTATCATTTGTCAGTTCTCCCTTTTTCTTATTTAAAGGCATGAGTCACTGAGCTGAGGTATACAGCATAAATAAACATCTTGTCAGACAGTGGTAGGTTGGCCTTGTATCCCTTTTTGCCCTCTGTTCCTGTCACTTAAATCCCCAAAGTTTTGCTCTCTTCTGACCACAGTGCAGTTCTCAACCCTCTGGGAAGGAGAAAGCCCTAACCATTTTCCAGAACCACAGTCCTTTGGGCATCTGGCAGAAATAAGTAGCTACTGCTGTTATTCCATTGTCCTCAGACCTCTCACAGGTAGCCCACAGTAGCCAGGCTGAGCCTTCCCTGTCACAGGGGCTGCCCCAGGTGATGGCTGGCACAGTGGCACCACAATAAAGGATACCTGAAACATGAATGAGCTCCTGGGAAACACGGTCAGGTAATTAAAACTGTAATATTGTGATGATAGACAAGGCAAACACCTCTGAACAAAGATTCCTTCAGGTTGTCACAGGCTGAGTGTAGTAGTCTCAAAAACCTGCTCTGATTAGCTGGCATGTGGGAATTACTTTATATACTTTCTTTTTGGATAGATCCGCTCCACATATGCCTTTTCCAAGTGTTGAATTTACTATTTACTTAAAAAAAAAGGATAATATTTTATGTTTAAAAAAATCTCAATTAATGCTTCTTTTGGCTGAGCCTGAATTCAAAGTTGCAGTAAGAGCCACTGGGTTTTCTCTCTGTTGTGAAACAAGGTAATATATCTTTGAAAATAGGCCCATGTTGTATAGCTAGGTAAAGGAAATTCCTTCCTACCATTCATCTGCCAGCCCTTATTAAACCACTTTGATTGGGACATCAGGACTACAGTAAATATCTTTACATTTTGAAATCTATCATATGGTAAACACAAATGCCACCATTTACAAATGAAACTGAGCAATAAAATTTTCATTTATAGCAAACAAATGCATATTTATTAATTTTGACTCAAGTTTATGCATTACTCTGATTAAAAAAAAAAATAATTGGTAGGATGACCAAATGAGCTTTTTTTTGTGTGTGTGTTAACCTTATACACAATGCCTGCCCTTGAAAAGTAATTCTCTAGTTTCCTTCTAGCAAACCCTTGTGACTGTGTGCCAAAATGGGATTTCATTTGGTCAACCTAGAATATATAACTGAATCTTTTCAATGATTTATATGTGCCAAAAATTGCAGCTCAAAGAATATAGTTTGTTTCAAGGAGCTGTGGTAGCAGCTTTTCCCTAAATTAGCAAAGTTATTTCAGTCATCATGTTTGTTAGCCCAGAATAATGATTAGGATCTGGTACCATTGCCTATGGTACACAATCTGTACTTATGGCTGGTATATTTTCAGTAAATAGTTTGACAGCTGCAGCTAACAATAAATATTCTTCCCAAGACTGAAAAATTCAGTACATGCTCTCTTTCTCTTACAGTTCATTACTAATTTCTCATATAAGACTGACTGCATTCTCTCTTCAAGTTTTTACATGCAGCTCTTGGTAACACATAGTGATAGGACTAATTAATTTTAACAGCAATTTCCACCCAGAGCTGGAAATGTCATCCAATTTCTTTAATAGGTTTATATTGAGTTTTTAAAATGAAAAAAAAAACCAGCACTTGGAATCCACTTTTGAGTGGAATTCACAGTGAAACTGTAAGATATAACTCAAGTGGGCGTGCTCCAGGCATTCTGCTTTAAAGTGCCACGTAACTATTGGGTTATTTTTCAAGACCTTTTCCAGTAAAAAACACCAGGAACAAATGTATACCCAAGTTTCCAGTGCTTCTCAAAACTCTAAGTTACCATCCTTTAATTGGGGGATTTGGAGACATGCAGAGGCTTGACAGGCACTCAAGTTTAAAAATAACCCACAGCATTTTCATTTCATGTCTCAGAAAGATTTGGCAACAATTGCTGACGTACAATACAAAGCAACTTTGTTTTCAAATTTCAGATGCAATTCAGGAAGCAATTGCTTTTTGCAAAAAGAAATTTTGGTGGCAAATCTGGCCTAACAAGCTCTTGATTTTGCCTCCCATGCCCAGCTGCACAGTTGTCTTGTGGATTCATGGATTTCAACCCTACCACTGACACAGCAAGCCAAAGCACAGAGACTTAAATTAGGATTTAAATTATTACAGGAATATACCTTAGTGGCTGATGCCATTACCTTATGAAATGATGAAATAATTTTTTTAAAGGTTAGGAGCAAGATTTTAAACTGGCTTTGGAAGTTGGCCAGGGCATCCTAGAGGACTGTGAACATTGCAGCAGTATATTCTTGGAAAACGAATTTTGAAAGAGTCAGGCCATTTTGTTTGGTACCTGTGGACAACAGGTACGATTTTCCTAAAGGCATCCAATAATACAACTGCAGGTGACCAGTATGTGGATGACCACTGCAGGGCCCAAACAATGAGGACTTTTACACAGCAGAAAGATCAGGCTTTTTGATCACCTGTGGCTAGCAATAAATTCAACAGGAATTCTAGGGTTCTTCCAATTACAGCAATCTGCAATGCTTCTGTCACACTGGAAAATGAAAAAAGGGCCAAGAATTTGAATTTGCCAGCTGCTTCTAACCTCAATATTTGTATGCATGCAGATGCCATTTCTGCCAGGAAATTGGAAAAACTTGGTCTTGGTCACAAAACCTTTTTATTCCTATGATAACTTCCCTTCCAAACGTCAAATTATTATTTTTACTAAGAAAAGGCAGCTCAGAATAAATTATAGAGAAGATATCTACAGGGCATTAATTTCAAGAGATAATCATTGTCACTTTGCCAGCAGCAGCAACTTAATGAAAAGAGCAGTTGTTTGGCAATGCCTTACAGGCTTCACATAGGCCTGGCCCAGGAGATGTCACCAATCCCAAGAGTTACAATAAAAATCCTTAAAGCAATAATCCTTCCTTCTTTAACTTTTCAAACTTTTGAAAACAGCTAACAACAATAAGATGTTTTGTTGTTGTTATTAGCTATTTTCACACAAATCACACACTAAGGGTGGTTTCTGCAGGCATTGCTAGGTCTGTTTTCAGCCGAAATTATTTCCCCAGAAACAGCACTAACTTGTACGATTTCAGTGGCAACTGGCTCCTGGAACCACTTCTAATTACTATCCTGTTGTTCACTGGAAGATTGCTTTTCCACAGTGCCCTCATGTTTTTACAGGTGCACTTTATCTAAACCTGTTCCCCTTAAAACTGGATATATTTGGCAACAGAAAAGACACAAGAGGAAATAACTGACCACATTTAAATCTGTAATCTCTCAGCCCAGTGAAGGGCTGGTTTTGGGCTGCTTAAATAACTCTGCCTCATTCCCTCTGAGAGCAGTGTCCTCCCTTGCTGATACCTGAGTGGCAGCTGAAAAGTCTGCCTATAAAAACTAATATAAACACACACTGTCAGGCAGACAGAAAAGGACCTGGGAAATAAGGAAGCCTCAATGCTTTGGAGACAGTGAGAGGAATTAGCACCACCAAGGGAGATGAACTCTGAGAACAGAGCAGGGAAAGAAAGCAGTACCATGTTTACCATTACCATCAATTTTGAAAGCATTAACTCCACACGTTTTTCTCTTGTCAACACAATCAGTCATAGAGCAAGAATAAACCTTACAGCATTATGTTTGCACAACTGTAATCAGAGTTTCCAGTTTTCTCCAAGTTTAATGAGTAAAACACATTTTGAACTGTTAGGCTGGACTTAAGTGGTTTATCTGTCATACTTATCCCCCAGAGAAGCACCCCTCTTGCAATGCACTAACACTTGCATTGCCTAACAGGGTTTCTCCTAGACCTGAAATGCCACAGGACTTTATAAAGTCAGGCTCGCTTCTCTGAAGTGTTTCTGTTGAATGGCTACAAAGCGATTCCCTTTCTTATTCATTACCTCCTTTAACTCTGCCCAGTGGCAGGTTACAAAGCCCTCTTACAGCTGTTGGTGAGGTGACAGTCATCTAGGAGTCTGTGATGGTGCAGAAAGGCTGCGGAGCTCAGACACCTGCCCTAGGGCACACCAGTGAGTGAGAACTGTTCCCAGATGGAAATGTGACCGTCTATCCTTGTGACAACATTTATTTCTGATCCTGTCCAAGAAGAGGGCACTGCTCTTATTTTAGTGCTCTGGGTCACTTTTTGGACATGGGGTGAAGGACAGCAGAGTAAATATATTTGCTGTCCCAGAGCTGTGACAAACTGGGGAACTGCTGACATGTGCAGTGATGCTCCCTCCCTTCCATAAGCTCACTGCCTTCAGGAAAGACTCCTTTTTGCTGAAAGATGCTTTTAACACTGGGCTCCATTCATTTTGATCTAGCTGCTGTCCTCCCCACTGCTGAGTTGAAAAATCACTGCTTTTATTTCTGCCTGAGATTTGTAGCTGCTGACAGCCTCTTCATCAGATATTGCTTGAAATTTCAGCCACAGGAAGGCATAATCACTTCTGGTTTGTTGAAAGCATATATTCCCATGACAACCTAGCATCTCTTTTTCTTAAAATAAAAAAATAAAAATTAAAAAAGAAAAACAACCCAATCCTAAAAAACAAACAAACAAAAACCAAACAGTAATATGGCTATCCTGCTTTACATTTATACTCACCTCTGCGTATTTGAAGTCAATCATAAATAAAGCATCAGGAAATACTTTAAATTGCTGGAAACACTAATATATTTTTTGCAAATTTTCTTGTTACTGAGCACTTTTACAAAAGTCTGTATCGAAACAACCCTCTGGCAGCAGCAGCTTTGATGGTAACTTTGTGCTGTCACCCACAACTCAAATCAACCTATAAAAATGAGTGATCCCTTCCCAGCAGGCACACTAGGAGATTATTTTGGCATTCAACATCATCTTCATCTGCAAGAGCAGGTACTATTTTCTTCCAGGAAGGACTGCAAAAAGTTGAATGGCAATAACCTATGAAAACATTCTACTCTTTCAGTTCTTAGAAATGCATATACACTTTTGCTGCATCCTGTTTGGTAAAACTGAACACTTCCTTGGCTTAGGAACTTCACAGCAGCACCAGGGTCCAGACAGACTTGCTGCCTGGGGAGAACACTCCCTTTCCAGCACAGAGAACCTGCAATACCCACATTTCATCTTCTCTTGGATGTTTTATATTAAGCACCACGAGGGCGTTTAATAGACGTGTCTTAGAGTCCATCCTGTCTGATTAGTAAGGCAGAGGTTCACCAATACTTTTAGTTCCAACTACAGGTTTCCAAAAGCACAGTGGGACACTGCTTCCACACATGGTGCAGATCATGAACGTGCCCCTGCTTTGTCTCTTGACAGCAATCATGAAGAAAAAATAGTGGAGACAATTTGAGATTGCCAACTGGTCAGATACTGCTTTGCAATTAGTTTCAAGGTCATAAATGGCGTTTTCATCCCCAGAAAAGACCCTTGAATCGAGCCCAACCACTAAGCCAGCACTGCCAAGATCAGCACTAAACCATGTCCAAGATCAGCACTAAACCATGTCCCTACATGCCGCATCTACACATCTTTTAAACGCCTCCAGGGATAGTGACTCCATCACTTCCCTGGACAGCCTGTGCCAGAGCTTGACAATCCTTTGGGTGAAGAAATTTTTTCTCATGTCCAACCTGAACCTACCCTGATGCAACTTGAGGCCACTTCCATTTCCTCTTGTCCTGTGTCACTTGTTACCTGGAAGAAGGGACCGACCTCCACCGGGCTACTTTCAGCCAGTTGTGGAGAGCAATAAGGTCTCCCAAGCCTCCTCTTCCTCAGGTTAAACATCCCCAGTTTCCTCACCTGCTCTTCAGACCCTTCACCAACTCTATTGCTCTCCTTTGGATGTGGAGAAAAGGACCAAAAGAAAATGAAATGGGAAAGAAATAGTTACTCTGAGTCATTCATCTCTGTCACACAAAAATCAAAGTTCCCATTAAATTAAAGGAGGGGAAATCACTTGTCCCTTAAATTGAAAGATTAATTAAGAATTTAATTTCATTTAAAAGTTTTTTTAAGAGGGAATGTTAGCTCTGCTCTTGGAGGCCATTATTCTTACAGCTTAGAATTACATTTTATTGATAGGTGTTCAATATAGCCCACCTACTGCCTTAATTCTTCTGAAAATTCAACTGCAGCTATTTATTTTACCATAAAGGAGAGGTATGGAATTATCACGATATACAAAAGAATTACCATCTGCTAAAAAAAAATTAGATCCAACATCAAATGCAGCTTCAGAAAAGCTTACTGATTCTTAATTGTTTTCCTCCATTAATGGCTGCCTGCACTGTACAGCTCACACTTGTTAACCAGTGGCATTTCTGTCACCACATGGAGTGCCACCGTGTAAGCAGCACAGCACTGGCTCCCCAAAGCTGTGGCAGCTCCAGCTGAGGTGTGGATTGCTCCCTTCACAGGGATTATTATCCAAGGCAATTGGCTTTCAGTGCTCAGCTGCCACACTGGGGTGGGGACAGCTCCCAGGCACTTCAGCAGCACCACCATCCTCTCTCCAGAGACCACAGCAGGGCTGGAGTCTCTATAGGTGAGCTCCAAGCTATGAAAAAGTGTCCCTGGATAAAGATAAGGGCACAAGTTGCCTTTGTGCAGAATAAGGGCACAAGTTGCCTTTGGAAAACGATGGTGTATCCATTTCAATGTATCCTCTCACAAAATCTAAGGGAAGAAATTCACCTCTCCTCTAGTTTCCCTCCAACTCACCTACACAAAACCCAGAGAACTTGATCTAAAGTGCTGCAGCTGTCAGGAGGCTCCTGTTTCCCAGACAGGGACAAGACAATTATTCCTCAGGTGGCAGTAGTAGCAGAGAAGTGATTGAGTGACATAAGCCCTAACAGTTCCATCACTCCAGACTTCAGAGAAAGGTGGAAATCAGACAGATCCCTGTGGGGCAAGTTCATTTCCAGCTTGTCTCAAAGAAGATGCTCAAAGCTGAGCGCATACATGGAAGCAAAAATGTCAGGGAAGGACCAGAAAAGAGAATCCTTTGTGCTACCTCAAAAGTCTGTCCCATTGGAATCTTGTGCCTCATCTCCAGCAAAGTTCAGTCCCAGTGTGCCAGAGGAAGGCAGGAAAATGAATTCTGTTCCACTCATAGCTGAGGAACGACATGTTCCTGGCCGTGACAGGAGATTCTCCACAAGAATTTGTCTTTATACAGACCCACAGTGACTAAAGGGAAGGCAGGGGAAGCAACTCCAATTACCTCATGTAATCATGATTTTAAATTGCTGAACATTAGAGCTTGAATCAAATAATGAATTCCAGCTTCAGTTTGCATCTGCATTTTTTAGCAATTTGTTGTTTCAAATTTTCTCAGAAATTGGAATTTGCAAGTAGAACAGGAGCATAGACACTGTATTGAAACCAGTGCTACAGTTCTCAGAACAAGAGGGAAGCTTTAATTATACTCATTAGAATAGCAGCCATGGAACTCAATACTTGTTTACTACATGATCAGGTGATACTTTGTATAAAAAGTCTAGGTTACCTGCCAATTCCTATTGAAATCATACTAAGATAGCATTTACTATTTATTAGTGTAACCAGCACTACTTTATGACTGCTGCAGAGTTCCTCAGGAGTGTCACAAGCACACACACAAATCCCTCAAGGTGCCATTTTGTGTTTTCCTTGTCACACTCAGAACCGCTGCCTTTTCCTGGGCTGGCACAGGCGTGCTCTGTACAGGAGGCTGCTTACACGATTTCCTGGCAACCTCCTCTTTACTTTTCCTTCCTTGCTCTTGCTTCTAAATGAGTACAGGCTTTGTGCATGCTCACTCCCAGCCTGCAGCAGCTACAAGGTCACCCTGATGATCCCCTTTTCCTTTTCTGGGGACTGAGGTAATTCAGTTACCTCAGGTTTGCCTTTAGCCGTGAACACATACAGTGTCTAACACACCCCCTCTGCTCCCTCAATTTACGTCCAGAGTACAAGATGTTTTAAGAAAACATCTCAAAGATGTCTTGCATTCTAAAAACTGGTTTATGTATTTTTAAGTTTTCCATACTTTAAAACAGACCTCCATCCATACTCCAGTTCATGTAAACAAACCATGCATATCCAGCTTGCATATAAACTAGGGATTCCGCTGAATTCTTAGAGAAACTAACAGGAAAAAAACACAAACCTGTTCAAATTTACATTATATTTAACTTGTAAGTGCTTATTTCTGGGTTTTGCTAGGATGAATTTCCTCATATCATTAATTTTAAGAACATAAATTATGTTTCTTTCCTGCTGATAATCTTTGTTTTTCTTTATAGCAAGCAAACAAATACACATCTACGATTTCTGAGACTTCTCTGCATTTGGAATCTACGTAAAGAAACTCACCCTTTACTCTGTGCAAAAGAACATCCTGTTGGTAAAAAACAACCAGTTCCCTGGCCTTGAAAGCAGCATCCCTTTCCACAGGTCTATGGATGAGGACTGTAACAACACACGATGCCCATGAGTTGTCTGGCCTCAGTAAAGATAACAGCTATGCACATCACACCAGCCTCCAGCCAGAGTCCTCCAGAAAGGCTCGACGCCTCTTGCTGGGCAGCTGTGGAAATTAAGGGTTTGGGTGAAATTCTTCTATTTTCATCTGCTGGGCTAAATCAGTGTTTTCACTGGTGCTGGCTGGCAGAATTTATTTATTGGTACATTTGTCTTTGCGCTGCTGGGCAGCAATTGCAAATCTAATTACTGCCAAAGTGGCTCTTGGGGCTTGTGCACAGGTGTTTTGCTTAATACTAAATCTAAATAAAAAACTCACTAGCAGGCACCTGTTCATAATAATCTGTGATGTGCATGCTCTCGAGGAGAAAAGGCACAGCTTTCAGCCCCCTCTCCCCGCTCCAGCCCCTTGCTATTTAATCCTTCAGGCAGTGGCACTGTGCAAATCAGCAGTCATCATCACACCATTTCCAGCTAACAGTTTTCAGAGCTGCCAAGCAAGCTTGCCCAGGTGGGGCTTCCCCTCTCCAGCACTGCTGACAATGAAAACCTAATTGATCTGTGAAGCTTTATCTCAACGGGACAGCTTTGGTCATTTTCCTCAAGCTGTGTTCTCAGTTACATCTATATAGTCCCTCAGATGCAACTGTCAAGAATAATAAATAATTCCATTCAAAAAGCCTGAGAAGGAATTGAAAATAAGCCAAAATGCTTCAAAAAACAATTTAAAATGTGTTTGCTATTCTACAAGGCACACCTTTTTTTCAGTAGATACATAAATACACAAATACACACAACAGAAATTGCCCTTTTAAACACAGTGTAGTGTTTCTCAGTAACACCACCAGCATAAAAGCCTTGTAGTCTTGAAACAAACAAAAAAGAGTGCTGGAGTTTTCAGAGCTTGACTCCAAAATTGTGATGTAAAGAGTACAGCTGTGACCAATAAAAATAATACTCTAGAAGGTGTTAACACTCACTGTTCTTCATCCTGTGCTTTAAGATTTGATATTAAATATCTGTGTAGGTTAGAGGGGTCTTAAATGAATGATTAGCTAATTTATTAACAGCTGTGCTTCTCTAGCAGACCTAGCAATTTATATTACCTGATCAGAAAGTTACACTCAGTTATTTAATTAGATTTTCAAGCTTCTGCTGTTTCAGGGCAATATAAGTATAGAAGACAGGAGAAGAATAAAAATACGTAACAGTTCCTTTTGCTGACTTTAAAGAGGTTTTTGCTTAAACTTTAGCTTCTTCAGAGTGCTGAATGTCTTTTACATATTTTGAATCATCCAGTTATACTCCCCCTTCCAGCCTCATCACTGATTGCTTTGCCAAGATGAACAGGAATAACCCTCCCAAGAGCCTCCTGTTGCTGCCTTCTCCAAGGTAATGAAAAGAAATGCCCATAAGAGCTTTAGCCACTTTTTCAGTCTAACAGGGAATAAAGGCAAATTTCAAACTATTTGGCTAGTGATCACCCATGTTCCTCTGGTTTTTGACTCGTTCAGTCCCATTCATTCAACCAAAATCTGAGGTTTACAAAAAAATTAGGCAGGGGTGGGGGGGGAGTAGGGGAACTTTATCCATACCATGTCATGACTTAGTTGTGATTCTCAATAAACTCAGAATGTAAAAAACCCCAAAAGATCCATTTTAAAGAGAGAAATGGAGAAATGATACACTAAGTACATCCTGTAAATACCACTGGTGCTTAAGCAGTCTATTTTTAGGGATGGCTGCAATTGGTTTAGCTGTTTGTTTTAATAATGAATCAACAAAACAATGAGTAAGGAATAAGAGTACAGGTTAAAATAGCAATTATAAGAGTCAGTGTGTTCTCCATGATGATAAAAGCAACAGAAATGCCTTGTTTTAGCTCTTGCTGATTAATTATCAAATAGAACATTCTGATATGGTTAGAAAATTGCTACATTTATCCTAATTTGTTCAGTACTGTCAGTCACATTTGTACTGTTCTTGAACCACAGGTATTTCTATTCCATTACTGTGGCTAGAAAAGTGTGTGGGGGCTAAAACTGTAGTCCAACTAGAGAGAAAACTGTGTTTCAGCATAGAAAATCATCTTGGTAGTAATTCTTTCTTCCTCAGATTTGTGTGCATAATACTGAGTTTCAATACCAAATGGAAAATTTTTGAAGGAGATACAGTGATCAGCCTGAAAGTATAACTGGCAGTAAAAATCCCCTGAGAAGATCAAAATGTTTTCCAGAAAAAATGTCAAAAAAAGTCAAACAAAGTCAACAAATTTGTAATTCCAACAAATTCCGACAGGGCAAGAGGTAATGGGTTTTTTGAATGTTTAAAATCCTAGCATTTTTAAAAAAGGTATAACCAAACTTGCTCCAAACCTTATGGGAAAAATTACAGATCATTTCAATGTCCCATCTCAAAAAAACATACAGAGAAAAATGTCTGCTGACAAGCACAGATGCTTACTTGAAATCACTCACTTGCCTCAGTTTCTAATGTTCGACTAGAGGCTTCTAGACATCTTCATATTCCTGATTTCAGAGCCTTTCCCTTCTGAGCTAAGAGTGTCTGGACAAATAGTCTTTCATGACACTGCACTTCATCCACTTTGTCCAGCTTTGATAACAGCAGATTGACAGGCAGAGAAAGCAAATTTCTGCATGTTTTACAACTTCAGAAGAAATTTCAACTGAATTTCATTCTAAAAATGAGTAAAATTTTCAAGTTGTGCCTGGAGTGAGAGACTCATTTTTCAAGTCAGCTAGCTTGGTTCTCAAGCTAGAATCTCACACTCTTCTGAGCCTGAAACCATTTTCTTTGTAAAAGCAACACCTTTCTGTGACAAAATAGATTTGAAACAAGTAACTACAAAACAGGGGATGTTAGTCATTTTCTGTGAGAAACCACAAAAGAAAACATGAAGGCATTCTGCAGAGCACTGGGACAGAAGGAAATCCCGTGTACTGCTTAGGGCCATGGTATTGCCAGGTGAAGGAATGACCTTCACACAATAAGGAAACACAGCTAAACTAGGTAACACAAAAGCATGAGAGCATGGAAGGTGTCCTCAGACGTGGAGATTCAACTCACCTTCTGCCTTGATTTCATCAGGTATTTAAAGATTAAAGTTTTACTTCAGGGCACTAGAAGGTGGTTTTGTCAAGTCAAGAACTTGGAGCATTTTTACCACTGATCTGCAGAGGAAAGACAAAGTGAATCTTTTCATCTTTAGCTTATTCCCATCCCTGGGTAGTTGACCTCCTCACCTACTCCAAACCGTTTTTATTTAACTACAGAGAATTCCTGCTCCAAACTCTTACAGCATTAAGAAACAAGTTAATGTGATAGTGTACTGTACTCCACTCTAGCAATTACAGAACTACTCCTTATCTTTGGGCCAGCTGTAGGGTGAAAGGCAGCCTGAATTTCCCATGTACCCTCCACTGAGCTCTGAAGCCCACATTGCTGTGGCTCTGCTTTTAAAATCCTGTTTCTTTGGACTTTTATGAATTTAGAATGCAGTTCTCCACATATGAAAAATACTGTCTTCTTTACCACATAAAGTAGATCAAAAGAGTGAAACATTAGCAACTCATTCAAGTATTTCAGTGAATAGCTCACCCAACAATGATTTTTATGCATTTTATAGCCACCTACCTATTTAATAATAAATTTTCAATATAAAACCTGATTGACAGTTCTTACAGAAACCTTAAGGAACTCAGTCTTCACTGAAAAATCAGAAATATTGTTCAGTTTATATCAAAAGATAACAAAAGAAAATCTCTTAATACTAAAAGCCTGAAGAACTAGACACTTTATCCATTAAATGGAAAGAACAGCCTAACATTCATTTATTCCAGGAAATGTTCGTGTTGAGTTTATCTTACTGCCTGGAAGAACCTTTCGAAAGGTACTGACCCCAAAAGGAGTAAATCCAGCTTGCCTAATAGGTAGGTAGGCAGGTATAGAGGAAATAACCAGCATTTTTGGAAGGCATAAGAATTGAAAACCAGCAGTAGCCTTTACACTGGATTTAAGCTTCAGGTCCCTGGGAGCACACAGCCTTCATGCTTGAAGTAGACTCACAAGCACACACTAGCACACAGCAGGCAGGATGCAAGCTCCACCACAGCCTGGTTAGATTTTACTTCCCAAATAAGTCTTTAACAACCCACTACCTTCATCTCCTTTCAGTTTCTGAGATGAATGAGAAAGGCCATTTGAGATGCGTGTTTGCTGACATGACAAACAACTCAGCAATTGTAGGTTATTCATTTGTGAGGAGATCAAACTGCCAAATGCAAGGTGAAGAAAGCAGCACATTTTGGGGAGGGGCCAGGGATGTGTATAAGTGGCTAGAGGAAAGTTATTGTCTATCAAGAGCTGATAATTTCTACCACGTACAAGCAGCATCACCCAGTCTGCTCATGCTCCTCTTCACCACTGTTGCCTAACACATGGAAGTTGCACAGGAAGTAAGATCCCCAGAATTCATGGCCAAACTGCGAGCTTGGGAAGGATTCCTTTTCTGTGCCCTGGGGCATGACCAGCTGTACTCATTATTCCTGACAAGTACTTCTGCACCTCATTCTTAAAGGCTTCAGAGCCTGACATTTCAGTCTTTCCAATCCGTACAGACTTTTCTGTATCTTTACCTTTGAAAAGTCCGAGGAAGCGCCCTCTAATCTCCTTCAATTTAAGCCTATTCATGCTTGCTTCACCAAGAGCAGCTAAGCAGAATAAGTCATTCCCTTCCCCACTGCAACAGTCTGTAATTAAGTGCAAAGAATGGGTCCTCTAAATCCTCTCTTCTTCAAGCTGAAGAACATCAATTTGATTAATCTGTCACAAGTCATGTTTTCACACTTTCAACAACTCTCTTTTTCTCCCTCTACACAGTCCTCAATTCGTGCACAGCTTGCTTGGATTTTGGTACCCAAGTGCTCTAGGATTTGGTACCTGATCCCCTAGGACAAGCCCTAACTAAGCAGAACACTCACTCATCTCCCACCCAGGCTAAAAATCTCATGCACATGCCTCAATAGCATTTTTCTTTTTACAGTGTTCCCTGGAAACTGCCGTCCATTTCTGTACAAACACAGACTCCACAGCCAGCTCTCCCCATGCCATTGCTATTCCTTGGTACTATGCTTGGAATTTGTATTTGTTGATGGATTTTTATTCTTTTCAAACTACACCGCCTGTTTGAAAAGATCATTCCAAACAAATCCTGAGCTTTTCATTCTCCCACACATTTGTGGCACTTACTCCACGCAGAGTGCTCAGAGGATTTGAACAATTCCATCTCTGGTTCTTTGTCCTAATCATTAATAAAAGTCAGATGTGTGATACTAAAGAGCATATAGATTGAAACCCCCCGTGCATAACCAGATAGGGAATTTGAAATGTACATTATAAGTCAATAGCAGTGAGATTTTAGCTCCACCAAAACCAAACCTAGAAAACCAACATTTCTCTAACATTTTATAATTGCAGCTTTTGTGCTCTTTTTTATTCCATTTACTGAGCTGCTGCCTTATTGTGTAACTCCCTACTTTAAAAAAAGTATCACTGTTACAATGCAATTACAGTAATAATTGTTCAAAGATAAACATGTATTATGAGAAACTAACTTCTCACTGACAATGAAGGCCATTGTTTAAGAATAAGAAAAGCATCTCGTGAAGATGCTTCTCATCTCTGAGAAAACTTACTTTATTTACCTAAGAACAGTTTGTCAAGAATTGTTCAATTCCTCTAAGCCTCTCTCAAGGTTATCTCACAGATGTTCAGAAATTAATTGAAAGTAACAGGATCAAAGTAGAGAAAGCTTTTGCTCCTTGAAGTGATTTTTAAGTGGCAGTTAACTCTCATAATCTCTGCACATCCAGAAGCAGGTGCAGGCATGGTCCAGAATAATTTAAGCATTGGCAGTACTCACAGGGACTGAGTTGTATCCAACCTTGAGAATCCTGCAAAATAATTGAAGGAATAGCAGGCTTCTCTCAGGAGCCTGAAGCAGAGGAGAGCATTTCCTGGATATTACAAGCCTGGCTGCTCTACAAGCCTGCCAGTGGCACTGGGGAAAAGGGCTGACATGGCTGTCTGAGCCCCACACCACCTGGGAAGCCCAACCATGAAAGGTGAGGTCTCAGACCCCCACTTCCAACCTTTTAGCGCATTGATATCACCAAGGCAATGATAAAGGCCCTTCAGAAAGTTCCATATTAGATCAGCTACATCCACATTTTATTTCTCATCCCTCTGCTTCTGTGGTGAGAAGCAGCAGCTGTCTAAAGCACCATTTGGCAGCACTGTCCAGCAGTGGACAGGCAGCACAATTTCCCATCTGACTGGGAAAAAAGAAGTCAGCTGTAACACACACATCAACCACCCAGACAGAAGCCTGTTGCCAGCCCTTTGTGTCTGAACAGGGAATCACAAATCAGTCCAAAGAGCTGCTGCTGGAGAGACACCCCAAGCAGCCCTAGGGCCAGGTGAAGCACAGGCCCAGCTGTGCAAGAAGGGAGCCCATTGCACAACCTTCTCAGGAGGAAAACCAAAGCAAGGCTGTATGGTTAAAGACATTTTACTGAGAGAGGAAAAGGTGAGGTGCATGGGAAAAATCACAGTGGGAAAAATCACATTTCTACCCCAGATGCCAAACATACCTTAACCATCTATACGGTTAAGGAGAGAAAGTACCAAAGCTCTGATCTCACTGCTGTTGCAGGCTATACACTGTGTTAAACAAAGCTCTCAACACACTCCATCAAAGTCAGCTTTGCAAAGGCTACCAAAGGGGCTGTCACCCAAGGAAGAGGTTTGTAATGGTCAGCTTGAAACACAATAAGGAAGCTAACATTAAATGTAGCATCATTTTTTTTTTCTCAAAAGGAAAGGATATGGTCATTTAAAGAGAGAGACAGATGTATGCATATGTATGAAGACTGGAAAAAAATTGGAGCTCAGAGACTTCTTATTTGCCTAGATCCCATTCAAACTTGCAGAGTAGTGTAGTGCCAGACACGTGAGACACAAGGACAGGGAGAAAGGTCCCTGAAAGTGCCCGCAACAGCTGGAGGGCGTGACTGTGAAGAACAGATTTTGGGCTGTCTGAGGCATGGTGTAATCAGGAAGGAAAATACCTGACTGTAAAAATTTGTGTACTACCTGTATACCCAGAAAAGTTGAAGGGAAGGAATGAAAAGCTTCAGCTCACTATGTACTGCTGGCTTTCCTGCCTTTTCTCTCATAGACTGCAGACTAACAACTTCTTCAGTTTAAAAGACTTTTTGCCCCTAAAATTGAAGTACACACAGGTGAAGAAAAGCAACTAAATTCAACCAGCATGCCTTGGATGGTTTTTTCCTCTAAATATGATTTGGCTGTTGGTCTGTACGATTGAGTCAGTGTCAGTGAATGTTGTAGAAGCTGACTCACAGGGGTCAGTCAGCCCCAGGCAGTTTCTGTTTGAAGGGAACATTTGGTAAAATCTCACCTTTTATTTGGCACCTTTTCCCAAACTAAATACAATCTTACAAATAATGCTGTTATTCAAATGCCTTTACTTTATATCAAGATAAGTCTCTAACTATTCAGAAACTGTATTTCAAATACATTTTCAATTCATTAAAATACACAAATAGGTTGCCTCTGATCTGCTGTTTTGGCTAATAAATACCTGTTATTCATTTAACAAAGCTACACAACAAAATATATTTGTTTCTCTGCCATCCGCAAATCAACTTTCATAGCCACTGCAACAGGAAAACTTCCTTGGGATGTAGCCAAAACAAGCAAAATCAAAGCAAATTGTTTGGAAAACTAGTTCTGTAATCCTGGCTTACTTTCATTTGAGCTGTGCAGTCATTGACAGACTGCTAATAACAACTAAAAGGTATAAAACAGGACCTGTTTTTTCACAGCCATCAGTACGTTTGCCTGCTGGGACTTCTCTCATAGTAACTTTTCCTGCCCCATGTTTATCTCCCTAAACCATATGTCATGATCAGAAACAAGACTGTACAACTCCAGGGTAAGCAAATGTGAAATACTTTGAGTCAATAGAGAAGCCAAAGTTTTTGATGGCTGACAAGTCAGGAACCCCCAGAAGTCTAAGCTCAGCTTTACAACTGCTCTTTATTTTTTCCAGGTTGTACTACATCAAAGGGATTTCTCTTGCTTCTTTGGGCACACAGAGCACTGAACAGTGATCACTTACAGTTTCATTCAACCATCTCTCATTTGCATAACCTACATTTATTAATCATATAGATTTTGGTTTTCCTCTATCTGGAGGCACAGCAGATTTGGCAAGTCACCAGCAAACTGGCAGTTGCTTTCCTGGGGCTGTGACCAGAGCTGCAGAGGTTCCCTTAATTAGGGAAACAGTGACAAAACCCAAGCACATGCTGCTCAGCTGAAAGCCAGTAGCCAGTCTGACCCCATTCCCAGCCATGTGCCACCACTAAACACATTCCTCCTCTTGTCTCCACACCTTCCCAACACCCAGAGGTCCTTTGGACTGTTCTGAGTCTCCAACATTTTGAAGGAAACTAAAGCAAAGCTCAGTGCAAATCTTTGCCCCTCACAGTCAAACACCCTACAGTGTCTTTTTTGGATCTGTTGACCCACTTTTCATTAGAATGAAGTTTTGAAGTGACATGCCACATCTCACACCAAAAGCTCAGTTAGATTCCTAAACAACTTGATCCAAGCACCTTCACTTTAGATGCTCTGGTTTAATGACAAGAGACTTTTTCCACCCAGAGACCATAGAAGTGACGATAAAGAATAAAAACACTTGATTTTTTTCTTTCCTTCCTTCTGAACTTTCACACAGACTTACAAAACAACAAAGCACAGAATTTGGCTGATGGAAATATCTGAGGAAATAACTCCCAGGCCAACGTCACAGCCCTACTAACTATAGCAGGTTCATAGAGAGTTCTTGGAAACAAACCGCAATATTGCAGTCTGTGTCAGGGTATAAAGGTCTGTGAGCTGCCTTCAGCCTGCTAACCAGAAGCAGATTGACTGCAGCAATAATACGGCCAAACAGATTAACCTGCACTGAGCTCTGTGCTGGCAGAGCCACACTGCCTGCTCATGTGGAGGGGCTTCAGCATCTGCTGAGGAGCCAGCAAGCTGCTACAGTTGTTCCTGGGTTTCTGGCTCATTATAAAAGGAAGACCATCTAATGTAATTGTAATTTCAAAAGGCATGCCCTTGTGCAAGGCAGTGCTCTGAAATTCTTATGCACACACTTGAATTTAGGATAGTGGAGGTTTTAATCTGTTTCAGTGTTGATTCATCTAACACTAATCACAACAGAAGACAGTGGATGCTTGCAAAAGAACAGCATAGGTAACCATCATCTGAAACACTTCCTCTGAAGCATCTCATTTAGCATTATTTTTCCTCCTTTCCTTTGTTCTCCCTCCGTGTAATCACAGTCCTCAGTGTCATCACTCAATAGACTTTGCTCTTACCAGCTCAAGATGGTTTACCTTTTAAGTGGTGAAGAGAAGCTTTGCTCCTTTCACACTCAATATGCTGTTCTGGAGTTCCTTCTTTCTCCCATGAGCAGAAAATTGTTTGGAGTCAGAAAGGCTGATGACAATATTTCCAAAGAAAAAAAAAAAAATCAGGTTATTACATTTGTCTGAAATTTTTTTTTCCCTGAATGTTCCAGTCTGACTTTTCAGACCACAGATGTTTGAAACCTTCACAAACCCCACTGACGTTGCTCATTGCTAATAGGATTTCACCATTTCTAATGTGCACTGTTGCTGTTTTCCCTCTTGTCTTTGGGTTTTCAGCCATTTATTCTGCCAACCTAGATTCCATGATGGGTGATAACTCCAAGCCATAAAATCTTACCTGTCTCCACTTGGAAAACCTTCTTTCATTGCTATAGTCACTTCCTCCATAATCCTGCTTGCTTCTCTCAGTTATGCTACCTGCCCACAGTCCTGCCCATTATCTGACTTGTTATCTATAAAGACAAATGCCAATTTGCTTTGCAAACTAAGTGAGGAGCCCGCATTTACCCTGTGCCTTTACTAGCTGCTCCTACCCCTCTGCCTCCCATCCCACACCACTCACCAAAGCTGCTAATGCTGTGCCATTTAAAGAGCTATTTTTCTTTAGCTAAAGTATAAAAGGAAGAAATCTGTTGGGATCCAATTTGTCTCTTGCTGGATTCCTCCAGGGGAATCTGAACTGCACCAGGTATTTACTACTTCAGCATCCCCCACAGAACAGTTGCCTGAACTGCACATCCCTTTTCAGGACAGCTGCAAAATTTATCAGCTTTAGTTCTGCTGTTGCCCTGAGCCATATCAGCTCCAGCAAGCTATGTGCAGGCAGGTAAAGTGTGACATCAAGCAGTGCCCTGAGTTTCAGCATGTTCAGTTGTTAGGGTAATTAAAGCTCTTTCATGCCAGCACTGAGACCCTGCACATCACAATGGAATGTACAGGAAACGGTCTGTGCCTGCTGGCTGTGCTGGGGGAGGCAGAAATAAAGGAATCAATGGGAAATAGCTGCATTTTATGGCCTGATCCACATGGCACCACAGGAAACATTAAGACTGTACCAACTAAACTAACCCCAGGAAAGGGATATACAGATGTTTGCATCATGGCAACTTTTACCTTGTAATTTGGCTGCTGCCTCAGCCATCATTGATTTAACTTTTTTTGACCATAGTAAACCAAGATCTAATTTATTATCAAATTAATCTGAAAGAAAACCTTAGGGCCTTATAACATTTAGTACTTTCCCATACTGGAAAGCCTCAGCACTGTCTTTCATTGATTTTACTTCCTCAGATATTTTTCTTGTTGGAGGTGCCCATTTTATTGCACACTCTCCAAAATTCCGGGAACAAAATTCTCCTTGGATTTAGCAGCCTTTTCCCTTCATGTGCTCACAATAGCATTTCACTGTATTGATAAAAATAGGCTTCCCAAATGGTCTCTCTGCTTTAAAGCACACTACTCGCCCAAATTCCATGTTGTAAGGGGCACAGAAACTTACAGCTAGGGGTAATGGCAGCTTTGTCTTACATTCCTCACTTAAAGGAAGCAAATTCTGTGATTTTGGGATGTTATGTAAGTTTTATTGTAAAATGTTGTGAATGACAAAGTCTTGTAATTGAAAACACTATAGCAGAACAGTGGTAGACTGGCTATATATTCAATTTAAAGTTTTTGCACATAATTAAGTGAAAAATTGTTTTTCAGTGATTTATCAGTGTTTATCTCACTCAATTTTTGCATTTCTGAGCAGTTTTTTTCCTGCTTTATTATGCCATGTGGGTTTAAATTTTACAGGTATAAGTAATTTTCCATCCATCCAATAACTGAAGAAAACTAATGCAATGTAAAACATAGAAAGTGAATTAGAAAACATTTAAAATCTTACCTGTGTTTTACATATTGCAACTCAAGGTAATTAAAATTCATTACAGAGTAAGAATGAAGCAGGCTTTGATTTTTGGGCAAGACATATGGAAACCTTTGCACTGACAGCCATTCATATTACGATTTCTAGTAATATGAAGAATAAAAAGGAAAGCAAGAAAGCTTTTAAGAAGCAAATAAGAGTGACTAAGTGTTCCATGTGCCAACCCTTGGTTCTTGGCTTTTATCAGTGGGAACGATCTACAGCTGCTGTTGCACAGCTCCCACAAATCTGCTTGTAGAGCTGGGGCCCCCATGCTTAAAAACTGACATTGAATCAGCAGCTCTATTGTAAAAAAAAAAAAAATTATGAAATTTACTCTGTTGAAAAATATTCTGAAAACTATCTTTCTGAAAACTTACCAGTTGCCAGGAGCAGAGCTCCTGAGAATATGAAGTCCAAACAAAATACAAATTGAAAGTAACTTCTGAAAGATAGTTCCTTACATATATTTCAAAATCCCACCCAGAATAGAGCTTTAGGCAACAGACAGTCCTACTGGGGACTGCCTCCTCTGTTCTCAGGGACATACAATCTATATTACCTCTTGTAGAAATCATTCTAAGAGCATCAGAATATGCATAAATGATTTATACCACTATTACATGAATAAGCTCAAAAAGCTTTTTTTAAAAGTTTATGACATTAATGTATGTTCTGTAGCTGAGCTGATGTGATAAAAATAATGAAAAAGAAATTAATCACAGTGCAGACATTACCCAGCTCAGATATTAAATGCCTTAAATTCTTCAATGCCATTTGAGAAAAGCATCAACTAAATTACAGAGCAATGTGTAAATTAGAATTAATTTCACCAAAACGTATACAAAAATTGGCATAAGGGTGATCAGATGTGATCAGATTCTCTAAATTTGTAAGAAAAAGTACAACTACTAATGCTGTATGTAACTGTCTGGGGCAACACCAAAACAACCCCTGTAAAGGGAACGACTGACTGCTCACAGAAATACAGCCACCAAAAGCAGTTTTCAAAGAGCAAGTGGCCCACTCCATTCCATTATTCCAGGCTATCTCAGTCATCATTACAGTCGTGGAAAATAGGCCCATAACCACTAAGGAAGTAAACAACTAGGTAAGGATTTTGAGAATTCATTCCTCAAAGTTAAATTAAAAAAAAAACCAAAAAAACCCAACAAAACCCACAAACAAACACCAAAACAACAACAACAAACAAAACCAAAAAACCACATAACCCCCTAACATGATCTACCACAAAATGTATGCCTTATTTCTGAATATTGTTGTCAGAACAATTATTTTAGTACTTTAACAGTATGTGATTGTTAGCTGATAAAGCTTTGTACTTTTTAATAACCATTTGAGACATTTTTGCTCAGAGAAAACTAGAGTGCAGATAATCACCACTTACCACATTTTCATCTATTTTTTCATTCATATGTTGAACAATAATATGCTTGAAATGTTAGGGAATTACAGAAATTAATTACTAAACAAAAAGTACTAGTGCTGTATTTAAACTATCTTAATCCTTGATATCACAGAGGGATTCTATTCTACTGCTATACGAGGAGCTGAAATTGCCTTTGTGACTGGATTTAATTCAGGTTTATCCGTTTTACTTCTTGTGACTCATCCTGATGTTGCCATACAGAAAATCACATGGCAGCATGAAGTTACACGGCCAAAGGACTGAGAGTTTGCTCAGTCACAGGCCCTCTGAGGGAATCAGGAGATCACCCCAAAGTTAATTTCAGTAATGCTTTCACAGTGAGTCAGGTAGGAAGTCTGGGGAAAATGCATGAAGTTACTGGAAACTTTCTTTATGAAGTGCACCTAAATGATCTACTTAGAGAAATGTCCTAGTTACCATTAGTCTAGTTGTGCATTCATCCTATCAAGGGGGCTTGGGGAAAATTTTTTTGGTTCTCTTTGCTGAAGGGGCTACATTTGGGATTTAGTGGAGGTTTTTTGTACTGATGAGATTGCTTTCAGAGACAGCTTCAGTTCTTGCTTACTCACCAATAATTTCTTACTATAATCTGGCAATCTGGGCCTAGACTGGGCTCTGAGAAGAGCTGTGTACTGTTGAGAAAGCAGAGACACTTCTCTTTAAAAATCATACCTTTTTTTTCGAGGCCTAGAAAGGCTAAGTAATTTTTTTTAATTTGTAAGTGAAAGTGTAGAAGAAAACACTGCTGCAGAAATAAGATAAGCTTATCTTGAATCTCAGAAACCCCAAAAACTGAATTTTGGGAAGAGGGGGAAAAAGCATTCCTTTGATATGATTTAGCTGATGAGTGAGCTCCAGCTGCCCCTTGAGTATCATGGCACAACCAGATTGGCCTTTCCTCCAACATCACCATTTCTGCAAAGAACAGGGCTGAGAAGCCAGATAATATTTTTAAAAACAGGAATTCTAGGGAATCAGGTACTCAGCTTTATCTGGTGAGCAAGAGACAAAACCATGCATTCAATTCCATCTTAAGAAAAACTGTTATCTGCTTCAATGGCTAAAATTGTAATTTGAAAGCTTACCGATGATACAGATATATTTCCCATTTACCAGGGACAGCATTTTCTGTTCCCACCTTAATGCATAAAGGAAATACTATCTCCCATCTTAGCAACAAGCCATGCACTTATTTCCCATGACATGCATATTTTTCTTTAGCAGCTTACAAATCTCTGGCAACATTGGTAAAGGCTGGAAGACAGTGCATTCCAAAAATTTTAGAAAGGAAAAGCAAATTGATTTTCAATGTTCTTTTAGAGCTGGCACACTGCAGTCCTGGTCATCCATACAAAAAAAAAAAAAAAAAANTCAACAAAAAAAAAAAAAAAAAAAAAAAAAAAAAAAGAATCCAAGCTAAAATGCTGAACAAGAGTGGAAAGCAGAGCACCCACTTCACCAAGAGGAGAGTTAAAGATTGCCCTTGTGCAATCAGCCTGGTAAATCAGGAACTGGGAGGCAGGACATGACTGCTTCCCACAAATGCATGAAATCCTGTGAGGAGTAACTGCTGCTCAAGATGAAAGACAATTCCCAGGAAATGGGAATACACTGGCTGATTTTCAACTGAAAATTAGGAGGATCAGTAGAGCAATGATGTCCTGGAACAGTCAGGAGAAAAGGAAATGGAGACGAGTAAGCCACTTTTTAGATGGTATAAATACATTTACAAAGAGGATTGTAGGATGTGGTGGCTATGACAGCAAGGTACAGGACTTGGTCATCCAGGACATCTTTTTTAATCCCATGATCTTGAACATAGACATAAAACAAGGAAGAAATGTTTTTCCCTCCTGTTTAGGTAAGATACAAATTAAAAAGATACATGGACAGGTATTCCTATAGTGCAAACTCTAGGTGTGGGAAAGCAGAATTTCTGTAGCAGGCTGCAAAGCTACAAGTGATTTGGCAAATAAAAACGAAACCCTCTCAATTATAACATTTCACTTTCAACCTTTCAATTAGTGCAGAAATAGCTCACAGAAATACCAATTAACTGCATCAGAACAACAAGCAACTTACTCCCATTGATATCTATGTGATAGTCTCAATTCACATTTCATGAGTTCCTCTGCCTCTTCTGTTGTGCTATTTTAGGAATAAATAGCACTTTAAGTGTCCATCAGGGAACTACAAAGCTACACTATCATCATGAGACACATTTTCAGCTCCCCTTGACTGGGATTGCAGATGCCAGCCCTGACAGCAGCTGGTTCCACTGCTCCCACACTGAGAGTGTGGGAGTAGGATAGCAAATTCCCAATGTTACAGCACAAAAAAAAAATCTCATTGGTAGGATTCAAATGTGTGGAATTTCTACCAGCTATGCATAGGAGAAGACAATGGGCGTATTTGTTAGCCTTCCTCGAAAAAAAGCAACTCTTAAGGCTGTATTTTCTAGTTTAATTCTCTTTGCTTGAAGAAATATGTCATGGTTCAAAAGCAAAACGAGTGAGAGGCTCTAAGTCAGAAATACAATTTAATAAGAAGAAAAGAAGAGGGGAAAAAAAGTAAAATAAAAAAAAGTAAAATAAATTCAATAATACAAAAGCCCACTGACAGAGTCAGAATACAACCTGAGCAGGGTGATGGAAGCAGTCCAGATGAGGTGGTCTTCCTGAAACAGTGATCCTGTAGAAAACTCCAACCCTCTGGAAACCCAGTGCTAAGGACTGCCTGTACTGTCCCAAAACCCAGATTATATCCAGGTGAGAATGCTTGGATCCTCCCCCTGGGCGGAGCATCTCACAATGGGATGATGAGTCATACAGGGGGGTCCTTGATGGCCCATTAACGAGAGATAGCTTATCTATGAGTCATGGGCAAGGCATTGATGGGCCATTAACAGAAGACACATTAACAGAAAAGGGAGGGGGGCCTGGGGAAAGACTGCTTCAACAATGGGATTCAACAGTTCATGAAGATGGTGATAAGAATACTTTGTGCAACATCTTATACTACAACCCAGGACAAAATACATTACCATATTCCATCTGCAACAGATTTTTCAACAGAAAGTTGAAGTGAGATGAGGCCAACTGTGCTTTAAGAGCACTGAAAGCTACTTTCAGTTTTAAAGTGGAGACAAAGTCTGCAGTGCCAGCCCCTGTTCAGGTCCAAGCCCTTCCCCAGGCACAAGCTGAGCCACAGCATACCCATGGCAACTACTTAAGCACATTTATTGGATCACATAGAGAGAGTAACACCATGCACCTGTCATAAGGTTAGTTTAATTCTAGTCTCCTCTTTAAACAGATTGCTGGAATATTAGAGCTCCTACAGAATTCAAGGCTTTTTTGAGCTTTGACAAGATCCATTCCTGGATATTGACTTCAAACTCTGCACACCACAACACTTCAATCTCATAAAAGTGCCTTTGATTTACTATTCAAAAAAACCCAAACAAAGCTATACAAAACCAATGCAAGAAGTAGCAGAAATCAGTCCTGTATCTGACTATGTTTTATGGTAACAGTCTGGCTGGAAATCAATTCCTTGAAATGTGCTGCATCTGAACTATTACTTCTGAATCTCTTGCATAACTTGAAATTGAGATTTTATCTTCTTGCAAATATGCAAACATGTCAGGAGAACAAGATTTGATTGCATTGAAATTTGTAGTTCATCTCACTTTATGTCTTCATGCTGTCATTTTGCCTTGCTCTTCGCCCTCTCTCTGAGAAGCAACACTGGCTTTTTGTGATCCTGAAAGGCTTGTTTGCATTCACTCCTTACATAATGCTTCCATCCTTCAACATTAAGTTTTAGAAAGCAAGAACAAAGTGACTGGACCTGACTGGAGCTAATTCAATAGATGCATCCTGAGAAAGCAGGTGAAATTACATATATAAAGCATGTTGCAGCATCCACTCCTTTGTTCTTTGGAAAGATGAATCACTTATTCCTTACCAACTCTGAAGCGAAATGACAAAGCCTGTTATTTTCACAGTTGCCATTAGCTAATAAATACAAGGCTGCCAGTAAACAGTAGCTGGAGATGCTCGCAGTTACCACAGGTTGCTAAATTAATTACAGCAATCTAGAATAATTTCTAATTAGAATTATACATGACCTTTCTTACTGGAAGCTGGACAAAAACTTTGTGAATGCTCACAGCAGAGTAGGCATAGTTAGTGTTAAGTCTTTAGGAATAGATTTTAGCCCAAACAATTACAAACATACAGATACTTGCACTTGTAAATCTCTCTGAAGCCTGCAAATTCATTTCTGTCTTTTCATGTGTTCCTGCCACTTGATCCCAAAGCTCAGAAGGAGCAGTAAGTTGGCATTACTCTGTGCATTGAAAATCTTCATGCACCCATGTCAGAGGCACTGGATTGAGCCAGAAGAGCCATTTTCCTCCTCTGCGGCCATCACAGGACGCATTTAGGCAGATGCTCACGGAGAATGTCGTTACTGAGATCATGAGCCTGTGCCTTGCATTGGAAGGAGGCTTGTGGCGTATCCTTGCATGGGACTGCACTGGGCCACCTCAGGGAAGCAAGGCATTGTACTGAACTGGGCAGGAAGAACAGCCCAGAAGTCCTGCTATTGTTCTCTCCTGCACCTTCACACCCTCAAAGCCCTGTGATGCAAGCCCATAGAAAATAATGAGCAGTTCCACTTTACTGTGACATGAGCAATGCTGCGTCCACAAGTTACCCTGCAGCACTGAGCAATGAGATTCTTCTGTTATTTTACTGTTTCTGCTGGAGATGATTTCTAAGGACAGGTATCACTTTTATTTGAACCACCAGGAGACATAACAATGTGGAATAAAATCCTGGGACACTATAGCCCCTGTGTTCACAGCCCCTGACAACATTCCCACATTTATCTCTAGGTTCACCCATAACCCTGCAGCTCACTTGTACTGCAGTTGTTTTGCTTTCCAGGATCCAGCATTTAAACACACAGCTGGGATCCTGTTAGCTCCCAAATCCTGTAGCTCCTCTAGCACCAAACTGTACCCCTGTCAGGCTGTCTGCTCCCTGACTCCTGTCTGGTCAGGCACCAGCCACTGATCCCTCTTCCCTACCAGCAGCAGCCTCCTCCTCAACACTCCAACACTTCAAATCTCCAGCCTCCACCCCTCAAACACTAGCTCCATCTTCTTACAGTGCTGGGACTGGGGCTGCTGAACCCCCAGATAAACAAAGCATGAGCTCCGTGCCAGCCTAGTGCACATCTTCTGAAAAGTGACATCTGCCACACTAGTGAATTTCTCAGTGCCCTCAAAGCTCAGAGTTAATTATGCAAAATGTAAATTGAGACTAAACCAGCCGCCCATGGGGCGTACCAAGGAAATAAAGACATTAAAATCAGATTCCTGAACATGTTAGTGATAGAGCTATGCGGAGAGGAGAAAGTGAGACCCGGGGGCTGACAAAATGTAATTAGCAAATGAAAAACTGCCATCCCAATTCCTGAGTGGTACCAACAGCATTTCCAAGCAACTGCTTCTGAGGTGCAGTATCGAAGAGCAGGCTGAGGTACTGGAACATGGACTAACAGATCACACATATAGGGAATCATCTTACAGATTACTAGAAAAATTAGTAGTGAAAATGGTCATATTGGCCTCAGCCATTAAATATCCAGTGAAATACTAACAAGTAACTATTAATTAATTATTTAGTAATAATAGTTAATTGTTAAGTAACTAATTAATAATTCATATTGGAGCTCTGGTTGTAAAAGGCATTCCAGCCCACCTCTGTTAAATTCTGCTTTTTAAAATTAAATACTTGCATGGCACTGAAGACAAAGGTTAAACACGCCATGAAGAAAATGCACCACATACATGAAAGCATTTAGGTCGTGAACACGAGCTGGATTTTTATATTCCTTATACGTCACCTGTTTATGCCAAAATCATACAGCCCACTACATATGTATTAGGCATCATTCTACTGCCTCTTTTTGAAAATATAAAAGATTGCACAATGCAAAATGATGAAGAAGTCATAGGTCAGAATCTACAGCCCTTCTGTTTGGCTATGGCTTTTCCAAATAAAATGTGCTACTTGGAATAAGATATTCTACGCAGAATAGAATACTGAGAGAAAAACAAGCTCTATAAATAAAATAATCAAGATTTGAAACAGCAAGAAATACAGACTTGTGCATACAGAGAAGAAGAGAGAAATGGAAGACCAGGCCCTGTTCTGCCATGAGGGAACTCTGCCATCCCCCAGCATTATTCACCTCATAGTGGCTTTCATTACTGTTCCTTGCCAAAGCATCTGCAAACCTGTATTTGGCTATGAGCAAATGGCAACATTGGGAAGGATATGTCACCATGCCCTTCATGTAGACATTTCCAGATTAATTTCAATTCAAATGCAATTGACAGGATCCACATTATCAGTTTTTAAAAGATATACCTCCAACACTAAGCTTTACCATTGATAACTACAATATCCAAGAGTCTTAATTGAAATGCAAAATAGGTACTTCAGTTGTTTAAAAAGATGGATCTTCTGCCATATGGGAAATTCTAATAGTGATTCTTCTTTTCTGTTCTGAATGAAAATGTCAACAACAGCAGCCAACCAACCAAACAAAACCCTCCATCTCAAAATAAACACCTCAATCTTTTTTTCAGAAGCACTGAACTATTATATCAATTCAAAACTGTAAGTGGATTTCATTTTACTACTGAGGAAAATTGGTGTAGAGAAGTGGATACAAAGTCATTGAAAATTATTTAAGATTACATAGAATAGAAACAAAGCAGAACAAGGCAATTTTACCATAATGTAGATGGAACCAGGTTATATTAAGCTACTTCTAAGACTGACAGATTCCAAAAAATATTTTGCTTCTTTTTACGACAGAAAGAGTTAGCATAGAATCTGTTCCACTGATTTCTTTTCCATCATGTTTCACTATAAATGCAGGACAAAACCAATCAAAGATGGGACAGAAGTATGGCAGTTAAATTCAGAGGAAGACTACAAGCATCAAAAGTCACAATCACGGAGTTAAAAGGTCTTGTTCCTGCATTCACCTTCAACAAAAACTTTTACTTCATGTTTATCCTAACCCGGCAGCACCAGCACAGTTGTAGAATGGCACACATTATGTCCCAGTTCTCCACTTCTCTGTACCGTGTGTAATTATTTCTAACTTTATGACGACAAACCATAAAGAGCTGAGGTATTTTACAGCCACACAGCACAAGTGTAAATCAGTACATGAAGTATAGAGGAATGACTAACTGAGCTCTGAGTAAGGAGTTGGCAAGGTACAAAACACGAGCCCTGAGTTTTTGGTAATTTCAGCTCTAGGAGGCACAGCATTTGGGCTTCACAGTTGCCCAGCTCTTAGCAGGGCACTCGGGGTGTGCCCTCACCAACCCTGCTTTAGCCACCTGGAAAACTTAACTCTTGCACCTCTAAGAGATGTGACACAGCCAAGTCTTCAATGATTCAAAAAAGTAAGAAATTCATAAACTGCAGCTCTGGAGCAGATCCTGCTGTGTATCAATCAGATCATGGCAGATGGTGAGCAATTCCCACCCTGGAAGTTGTGCAGTCCTAGAGTGAGCAACAGAGGCTTCAAGTGATCATGTATTTGGTGCTTTTTATTTAACTGAGCTCGCTGCTAATGAAGGAATATTTAGGGAATGAGCTTATTTATATGTTTACTAGGGCACTGAGCAGAGCAAAAAGCCTGGGATTAATCACAGCAACACATGAGTTTAAGTGAAAGAGAACAAAAGCTAAACAGCTGTTTTGAAAACAGGGTAAATCTAACTCCATGGCTGCCTCCATGAATGCTCATTAGTTTCCGTTCTTTAGCCACAGACAGTGTATGGAGGCTCAGAGGCTCACTTTCCTCCCCTGCCTCTTGTTTGAAAGCTCTGGAAAGGGACCCACTTCTCACTTGCGGGAAAGCAGATCTGTTCGTATCCTACTGTAAAACCAGGCTGCTCTGAAATCCCTTGTATTTTCCCCACAAACATCCTCTGCCACTTGCACTGTCATCCTAACTCTGCAGGCAGCATTGAACACAACCTGAGAGGCTGAGGGATTTTAGCTACTGAAAGAAAACATCCAATTTGTTTCCCTTCACATAAATGATTTATATAAATATTTCAACCACCCGCACTCCTAAAACTCTCCCCTCCTGCTTCTTCCAGAGCTCACCATTCTCAATCAAAAAATTGGTGCTTACATTTTCCCTGCTTTAAATTCTCACCCTATTCTCAGCAAGCACCATCTCTTGCTTCCCCTACAAGCACTCCCAGGCAGAATTGTTAATGCCCCATGACAACATCCCAAGTCAGAAGCAGCCCTGTGGCTTTTGGGTTTTGTACAAAGCCTAATGCACAATACCAGGACCCTTGGGCTTTTTGGGAGGATGCAGCCATTTTCAAACTCACTGTAACTACTAAAATCCTGTAAAGCAGACTGAATCTTCTGGGAAATCAGGAAGCCCCTCTCCTTCCCATGTTGTATTTGGCACATCAGCAGGGGAGGGTTAAACCTGCAGAGATGAATGGGTGTCACAGAGATATTTTGCATTCCATATTCAGGCTTCCTGTACACAGGAGATTCTCCTAAAGTCTGAACTGAATGCAGCAGGTGTCCCACTTCCCTTTCCCATGCCAGGCTTGGCTTTAGCAGCTGTCCATAACCTTTAAGGCTGAGTCTGTTGCCAGTCTCACTCTAACACTGGCACTGACCAAGGGAAAAGCAATTCATCCTGCTTTCAGAAAACTCTCAATCACCTGCCTGAAGGGGACAGAAAAAGTGCTGGGACTCACCCAAACTCACCCTCAGCAAGAGATTCTCTCTCGTGGCAAAGCTGTGTGGCAGAGCTCCAGTTCAGCCTCCAGCTTGGAAGGAAATATATGCAGAGAGCAGCTCATTTGCAAATAAGGCTCTCAGTGCATCCTTGGGGGGCTGGACAAACTCTTCACACAAACAGCCCTGGTCAATCCATTATCAGAATATTACAGCAATACTAAAGGGCTTTCTGTGGCCTCCAGAGGAACATTTTAGTTATCTTGGGCTTGTTCCTTTAAATTCATTTTAGGCAATTACTAAAAGATTGCAGCCCAGTTGAGATTAGGTCCATGTGCCAAATCACATAGATTGTGATTTGTAACAGCAAGTGCTGTTACAGCAGCCCCAAGCCAGTGAGAGCCAGCAGTCTCTGACCACCTGCCTTCCTCCTCTGCTCTTCCTCTCTCAGTATTTACAGTCAGAGGTGGCAAAGAGGACAGTTGCTCTGTGAAATGCACATTGAAACTGAATGAAAGTCAAAGCCAAGGGAGCCATCCTATGTGAGCCTGATAAGCAGAGATCGCTGCCTGGTGCAGGCTCTACCCCACAGGGCTTCACCCTCTGCACTGCTTTCGGCAGAATGAGATGCCCAAGGCACAATAATGCTCCAGTCAGATCTACCCCTTCCTTCTGTGGCTCATACAAATCACAAACCAAGCTAAACTATTGCAAACTAAAGAGCTGTTTCCTCTGATGCAACAAAATCCTCCCAATCTGCCGTAGTGAGACCCATCTGCCAGTGCTGCATCCAGCTCTGGGGTCCTCAGCACAGGAAGGGCTTTGGAGCCAGTCAGCAAGATGATTAGAGGGATGGAACAGCTTTCCTATGAGGAAAGGGAAAGAGAATTGGGATCTTTCAGCTGGGAGACAAGAAGGTTTTGTGGTTACCTAATTGTGACCTTCCCGGTACCTACAAGAAAGCTGGAGAGGGACTTTTTACAAGGTCCTGGAGTGACAGGACATGGGGGAATGGCTTCAAACTGACAGAGAATAGGTTTAGATGAGATATTAGGAAGAACTTGTGAGGGTGACAGGGCCCTGGCACAGGCTGCCCAGAGAAGCTGTGGCTGTGGCTGCCCCATCACAGGCAGTGTTCAAGGCCAGGTTGGATGGGCCTCTGAGCAACCTGGGGTAGTGG
Source organism: Illadopsis cleaveri (assembly GCA_013399915.1). Classification (NCBI taxonomy): domain Eukaryota; kingdom Metazoa; phylum Chordata; class Aves; order Passeriformes; family Timaliidae; genus Illadopsis; species Illadopsis cleaveri. The sequence goes on from VXBB01013296.1 coordinate 336,511, forward strand.
GAGGTGTCCCTGCCCATGGGGGTGGAACAAAATGATCTTTAAGGTCCCTTCTAGGTTATTTTGTGATTCTATTATTTAATTGTATCGAAGGTGATACCAGAGAAAAAACAAAAGAAACAAGGGAGAAGGATGGGCTTTGGGGGCAAAAATACTAAATATATGCCTAGAATAGCTCTTTGAAAAAGAAACCCAAAATTTCCCTTTATTTTATTTTTAAGTTTGCAAGCTAATACACCCAGCATTAAATTAAACGTGGGACTAGAATTAAAAACACACCTTGGGATTAATTCGGCAAATAATTCAAGTCCAAATGTTCCCCCTCAAGAACAGAATAGCCCAAACAAAGTGAAATTATATAAACAGTTTTCTGCAAAACGAAACAAGTATAACAAATTCAACAAGCTGCTGTAAGATGCAAAGGGTGCTACATTAACAGATTACTGGATCTTCCCAAGAGAGGCTAGAAAGGAAAAGAACTATATAACATTGTAATGACTGCTCAAATCACATTACTGCAGCACTGGGGAAGCATTCCAACGTCCAGAACTGGAACAGTGGGGCTGCTTACATTCCTACACCAGGCTTTGTGCTTACAACAAAGGAAAGTATCACTTGTGTGAAATACTGTTTGAGAGGAAAATATTGGAAACACAAGTAGAAGGAAAGTTCTAGAACAGATGAAATAAAAAAGGTTCAATTTTGGTGCATTCCTAATGCACCATCAATGAGCTTCCCATAAAGATGGCCCATAAAGGAAGATATCCTGAATACTGTCATGAGGTCACTGCCCTAAGATTACCATTAAAGAGCTGTCAATGTCATATCACTAAATAATCCCTCAGTATGCTGGCAGTAAAGTAATTGTTTGGAAGGGCGGTCACTTCACTCCAGAGCAACACTGTGAGTTTCAGGTCAGCTTTTGAAATCACGCATAACTAAGCACTTGATCAATTTAATTGGTAGAACAGTCACTCATCGCTAGCAGCAGGGCTTGCAAGTGGGAATCTTCCCAAGAGACACATTCACTGTGTGTTAGAAACAGGCTTACAGCATCAGGGCTTTCATGTACCAGTGCAATGAGCACAATCCCAATTTTGAAATGAGATCTGGTAACAAGTATCCAAGCTTACAAATTTTAACTGTGGTCCTTGTTAGAGCTGCAGAAAGAATCTTCCCCCACTGAGATGCCCAGCAGTCTCTGTAGGATGGCCTTGGGCTGCTGGCACCTGCTGGGGCTGTTTCTCAGGTGCTCTGGCAGCCTCAGAGTGCTCACTGCATGTGGCCTTTCTGCTGCAGGCATCTCTAAAAATGATGTCTTGGAGCAATGAAGGAATAAGACTAAACCAATAAATCATTCCTCATTTAGGCTCCTGGTAAGCTCCTTCACAGTCCTAAGCAGGAAAAAGTCCTCATCATGGAGCTGCAGCATCCCTCTCTCTTAACAAAGATTGGTGTTCTTTACTGGACCTTTATCAGCTTTTCATCCCTACAGTTTCTAAAACAGTCCCAGCAGTGGGAGTTCAGTGCTTCCCAGGAATCCACTTACAAAGCCAGTAGTTCTCACCATGAGAAAATTTCATGCTAAATGTTGTACCTGGCTTGATTTCATCCCATTAATTTGGCTGTAGCCAAATAAATAAATTCTTCATCTATCTTCTGCTTAATGTTTGTAAGACATCAGTTTTTTCATTACCTTTCAGTTGGTGTTAAGACTCCATCTTGTTTGCCAAAAATCTTTGTCTAGATGATATCTAAAATCCAGTCTCCTAAATTGCAAAGATGTATCAGTAGAAAAAGGGCTTGCTCCCTGCTTGCTAACAAGGTTCCCAGACCAGCCAGAATGGCTCCTGTTGCAGTTACACAACACCCCAGTTGCCATCTACTCACCCATCCTTAAGCTTCTCTTTGCATTATTTTATTTTCCACATTTCTGCCTCAGATCTATCATCTCCTCACTTGGATTATTTTTTTCTTTTCCTGTGCTAGTTTGCACTTTTTCTAATTAACTGTCAAGTTTTCTGACCACACAGTGATATCTCTGGCCCTGAGCTATTACTCCTTACATACTAATTTATGTGTAAGAAGTGATCTTCTTACACATAAATTAGCTTTGCAAACTGGCAGTCGCCCCACAGCCAGAAGCATGTACACTCGTCTTATCAGAAAAAGTAAATTATATAGCCCAAAGTGTCCTCTTCTCAATATTAGAAGTAAAACTTTCTATATTTCAACAAGTCAACCAAATAGACACGATGATTTTTCCTCATTATGATAAAGTCCTTCTTGCTAAGACAAAGTCTTTTATTTCAAAGTTGCTCGTGTTTCTCTAACACATTAAATGAGAGAGTCCCAACATATAAGGAAATGCTGAATATTGTACATCTCTCTGCAACTAAGCACATACAAATGGTACTAGAAGATTCCTTACCTGCTCCCCAAATTGTTTGTCAAAACCAAGAGCACACTGATCCTGTGGCATGGCAGTAAATTACTCCCTGGTCTAAAAGTACCTAAGCAAAATCCCCCCCACCTGAATTCAGAAAACCTTGCAGGTCCTGAGGATCCTGTACTTTTCCACTCTGAAACACTGGAGATATTTTTCTGAAAGGGCACAACACAGGCAGGGAGGAAAGCTGTCTGTTCTGCAGCAGCCTGGAACTCAAGGGCTGCACTTCCAGCCCCTTGACTCTCTCTACAGAGCCTTTCCACCCACATCCTCCTCAGTGCTGCATTTCACTCTCCAAAGGCTGGAGAAAACACTTGCTACGTTTTCCCTTTGTTCTCCACACAGATGGCAGTCCAAAGCTCAGCAGCCAGAACGAAAATCAACCCCCCGACTTGAGAAAGTTACACAGGATAACATGTTGCAGCGCAGCTCTCACGCTTTATCAGTGCAGAGCTGTTCTGAAACTCCCACGTTACATCCCAAATGCTGCTGTGTTACACCAACCAGCGTGCCCAGGGTCACCTAATCCGCAGCCACCAGCAGCCCTGATCCCTGAGCAGGGTGCTAGAGGCAAAGGAGCAGATTAAAGGATTTGTACATCATGACAAAGTAATAAACACCACTTTGGCCAGACCAAATAATTCCAGAGCTGACAGTTGGTATGGATGGCATGGCAACAGGTAACCAAGGCCACAGTAATGACAAGATAGTTTAAACCTGCACAAAAGAGAGTGATGCACATCATAAACCTGAGAAAGGATCTGCATCCATATTCTGATTGCCTCTGTGCATGAAAATCTGTGATGTGCCTGTCTCCTGCTTTGTAGGCATGCCTTAACATTTGCATTCAGCAATCTCTAAGATACACAGACAGGAACTGAGTTTTGGGGTGGGTTTTTGTTTTGTTTGTTCAGGGTTTGGGTTTTTTTAATTAAGCCTGTATAAAATGTCAACACTACTTCACACAAAAGGAGTTTTGCTGCTTTATGCATCACTGCAGATAATTGGAGCCACAGGGCAAGAAAAAACCTCTTTGTTTACTATGCAAAATGTCTGCAGCTTAAGTGACACCCAGGGGATGAGTGATTCACAAAATCTTGAAGATTTTGAATGTTCCTGTGACAGGTGTTTCAGGGACAATAATTTGAAAAATCCTGGAAAGATGTTTAAGCTGTAAAATTGATGCCTCATTTTTTCCATCTTATAATTGTTTCTTGAAGGCATAAGAACTTTGCCATAACAGTCCATGAGACTGAAGTTTGGCCTCTAATTCCATGCTTCACTGCCAGTGCCTTTAAAGAGTAATAAACACACAAAATATTCCAGGTTTTCCATTAGGTTGATATCTCATGAGCCTGAGTTCCATCCTATTTTGCAGAGTTTTATGCTTGGAATGTTTTCAAACAAGAAATGTCTGAAGCAGCCCTGTGTCTCTTTCCTCATTAGACCATGAATCTCCAAGAGACCTCAGCCAGGATGTGGTCCCCCAAAACATGTATAGTTCTATTTTTTCATCACTCCTGGTCTAAGAGACTGTCTATAAGAGGCTTTCTCTAAGGCACACAGTAGCTGAGAACTGCTCAAAAGTTCTGCAGCACAAAACAATTTCTGGAATTTTCTGGTCAAAATTCCTTCATTTTGACTGCTTTCATTCAAACCTTTACTTGCTCCTAATACCTTCAAGTACCCCGTTATCTCTATAACAATTGATTTCCCCAGGTCCTCAATCCCTGCAAGATTAAACAGAGCCCATCCAGGCTAACACTGTGTTGTCATTATAGCCAGTGCCCCCAAGGGCAGATTGGGAGCAAAAAGGCCTTTTGCCAGATGCCAGGTATTTCCATGTAGGGAAGCTCAGTCTCCTGAAGCCCACCTCAGAGAGCACAGCATGCTGGCAGCATTTATCCCTTCATAAACCAGCAGTCCCCACCTGTGGATGTCTGCCTGCTTTCCTTTGCTCTCCTTTAGAGATAAGTTTATTCTGAATACCACTGGAGGTACCTGAGCCGTGTAAGTCATTTGTTGAATTACAGAAAGAGCTCAGGAATGCTCTGATGCAAACTCCAAGGAGCAATGTTGAAGTGTAGAGCCGCTCTCCTTCTCTTCTGCAGACTGACAAACCAGTTGCCTTGTAATGCGTGATCACAACATTCTAAAGGCTCAGAAAATACATTCCCTTTATTATGTGGCTACTAAATAATTTATTGCAATCTTATTTTGAGCCATATGCAGAACAGAGACCTGCCAGAGATTCAAGAGTCTCTCCTTTCTGTATTAGAAAGCAAGACTAGGATATTGAAAGCATCTAAATTAGCAAGAGGCTGTTGACTCTGCGCTGGTCTTACACCAGCAGGAATGACACTCCCAGTAAGCCAGTGAGCCTAACAGAACATGCTCCTCAAAAAAACTACTTAACTTAAATAACCATTTTCCAGATCAGCTTTCTTTAAATTCATGCACCAGACTTGAAATGCCAGCAAAAACAAAACCCCCTGCATTTAAGGTTTTGCTGAGTAAGAACCAAAGAAACACATCCAGTCAGAGTGCAGGACTTCAGTCAATGTTATCTTTGTACAGAGCTGAAACAGATTCTACACCTGTGGCAAGGGAGAAGAGCACAAGGGAAAACCTGCACTTTTCACAGCAGATGCGGGCAAACAGATAACTGGGCAGGCTGCTCATTGCTCTATGAAACACTGGGGTTGTGTGACATCCTTTCAGACCAACGCCATTAACTCCTGCAGATTCCCCAAGACATTTCTGTCCTCATCCTTTTAAACCTGTTCTATGCTGACCAGCAAATTCCAAAATGAATTCCCTACTGTGTCTTCCTGAAATCAAACACCAAAACAGCTGCCTTTACATACAGCCCAAAAGAAACTGATTTCTTTGCCTGGAGTTTAATTTTGGATTATCTATTACAACCCAGCAGGAATTGCCAGCAGCACAGCAACAAAAAGAGAACTGAGCATGGCACGACATGGAGTTGGGGGGCACCTACAGAAAGGAAAACCAGTCAGTAACTCCTTGGCAGATATGCTAGGAATGGGCTTGATACAGGCAGGTTTAAAAGGACAGCTCAAGAAGTACACCAGAAGTTTTTTTAAAAAATAAATCCTGATGGTCCTGATGGTTTGCAATTTATTGTTAGGGTACAGTGTCTGTATTTAGAGCCATATGTTGGTTAGTTCCCTTTACATCCCTCCAAATTAGCAGCCTGCATTGCCATCAGTAAGAACTTGCATCATTGTGTTCAGTTTAATTCCAGGAATCTGCACAAATCTGTGATGAGTTGTTTAGCAAAATTCAAGGGGGAAATAAAATCAAATGCTCACCATTATTTGCAGTTTGCTTTGGATACACACCAAGCAGGAAGTCATCTCTCGCTATTTATTAATAATGCTTACTGAAGCTTGGCTTAAACCTGCTCAGTCAATATGAGACAACAGAAACAACATATTGACACTTTTGAATTTGACATCTTTGCTCACACAGAGAAAAACAAAGTTGCAGCCAGATCCTTTTGAAGATAGCAGGCACTGGAGGGAATAAAACAGCTTTTTCCCTTCTTACAGTGAGAGCTTTTCCAGAATGCATATGAAAATTGTGACCACTATATTTCTCCCCACTTCCTCTTACTCTGCTATCACTACAATATTACTCATTCCTTCACGTGGCATCCATAACCCTGAGACGGCCAAGAAGCCCAAGGTTAAGTTATGCCATAAAAAGTATGGAGTACTTTGTCTTCCTCCAAGCAGTTGCAAACCCGTATGAAAAATCCTCACAGCAGCAGTCAGGACATAAGAGAAAAGGGATCGATTCCCTTTTATGTAATGCTTTGTTTTCCCTGTTCCAAGATCCAGAATTTCCTAATCTGACTATTTTGAACTTTTGCCAGAATCCATTCCCTTTCAGAAAGTCTTAAAGATAACACAAAGGTATAATTTTAAGTGACTTTAAATGTAAATGATATAAAGTCTCTGTCTCATAACCAACCCAGAGGGCCTGAGATGAGAGCAAGGGAGACAGAGCGTCCAGATATGAGCACAGGGTGGTACCTCATGGGCCTCATCCCAGTTTTACAGCTCCATTTCCTACTTCTGCTGCATGGATTTCTTTTTCCTTAATCAAACTTATCTGCTTCTGCATTTTCTAAGCAAAACACTTGGATTGTTTCTCTTCTTATGAGAAATAAGCCTATTTTTTCATTACATTTACTCACAGCCAAATGAAGTGTCTTTTCATTTGTAATAGCATAATAAAGAAGCCAAAGTTAGAGTTTGCTCTCCTGCTCCTCTGCTGTCTCTGTGTGCTTGTAATGCAGTCATTGATCTGGGAGTAAAAGAGATTAATACTAATTGACACAAGCTGCAGCGAAGAAAACTTTGACTAGCAATAAGAAAACAAATATTTACAGCAACAGCAGCTAAGCACTGGAACAGACTGCTCAGCAGAGCTGGAGGATATTCCTGGAGATGTTCAAAGCTTGGCTGGACAGCCCCTGAACAACCAGACATCACTTTAAAGCTAACCCTGGGCTATACAACCTCCAAAGCTCCCTTTCAATGTAAATATAATGCCAGATCGAAGACCAGGTATTTGTTGTCAGCTTGTGTGCCTACAAATCTTTGGAGATCTATAGCCCAAATCAATTTTTTATTGCCAGCCTTGTGGAAATGAGGTATAAACCATGCAATTCCATGCTGTTTGTTGGACCATTGTTCCTTGCCACCTTCTCCCAAATCTGCAACAACTTTGGAAACAACTGAGCCAACACCAGATAGATTTGATAGAGGTCTCAGAGCTAATCATTTTTCTAAGTGTTTCAAAATAAATATAAACATTGACACACAATGAGCAGTCACACAGCTGGAGGCAACCAGAGCACACCATTAAAGTAGATGGCTCTGTCATTAAATGCTTTACAACATTCCTCTTTCCCTGCCTAAGGCCTTCATCCAGAATGAAATACAGCTGTAAAGGGACTGGCAGAGCAGGTTGGCTGCCTCTCTGAGGCAAGATGTAAGACAGACAGGATAAGAGCATCCCTGAGCGCATCAAAGGAGTACAAGGAAAAATATTAGGCAGGAGAAGCTGCTTTTAATCCATTTATATGTGCTGATCTATCTCCTCACACGACAACTTCCCTTACGACTTGCTGTGTCTTGGTAAATGCCTAAAATTTTATAAAATAGAAGGAAAAAACCCCCACCAAAAATATTTTATAAAGAGTTCTGCTCAGTAGAATAAGAGAAAACCAAAAGCAGTGCAATACACACAGGATCTGTCAGCAAGACAGGTCCCTCCTTGTCACCAGGAGGGTCACAGCAGCACTAACTACACTAGGCTGGTGCACAGCTTCTGCTGATTTTCTGTGTGGCCCCCACTGGAGACAGAAATGCTACTTTAAACAAGACATCCAGCAGGAAATCTTCAAGGTTCCCGCTCCTTCATAAGAAACTACTTCATTGACAAGGGGACCACAATCCAAATCGCTGAAAAAGTAATTGGAAAGCAGATCAGAAGCACATTAGGAAAGCAAGAAGCACAGACAAGAAGCCCTTACTGTGTCTTTCTTTTAAAAGCCTTAAAATCTAAAGTGTTGTGTCCAACAGACAATATTTTACACAAAATAGTGGCAAAATGCAAAAGCTCTAAGAGCTGTCAGCCCCAACGTACTCTTCCTGCAGGAAGAATTTTCCACCGCAAACAAAGTCTCCTATAAATCAAATAGCAGGACCCATTTCACCACTGCTGAGACGAGAGGTGCTTTAGGGTTTACACTTGCAGAACACAAATTCATCCACGCAAACAAGAAACTGAATGAAGGTTTTCCTTCTGCTGCAGACAAATTTTAAGCGCTTCAAGGTCTCCTAAGTGTGATATCTTTTTTCAAATGGGGATTTGTCTGGTTTTCAATAAAGTAGTGACTGGAGACCCCACTTGAAGGAGAGGGTTCCAATTTAGGTGTGGCACTTCAGTGGTAAGATGTGACTCAAGAAATTCTAGATGAATTTTCTCATGGCTTTTCTGTTTAATTATTCAATTTTCAACCTTTTGGATTTTAAGTTGTAGTCTTGTGAACCAGCTGGCACTGAATAACTCCGCTAAGGGTCATAAAGTAATTTTGTATTTATGCCATTACTACAAGCAAGTTGTTACTGTGCAAAAATCATTGCTTCAAGCCATCTCTTAAATCGTGAACTCACTCTTCAGTAAGTGTTAACAATTAATTGATTAACCAATCTGTATTAGCTCACCATATAGCCAGGTCAAAAAAATCTAGGAATTGTCTGTTCAGATCTATGCAAGCCAACAAACTCATTTGCTCTGGTCTACTAAATTCACCAGTGAGATTCTGGCTGACACCAATTTGAGCCAGCAACAAATACCTCTCAGCATTCTGGTTCTATTTCCATTATTTGTCTCATCTAAATCATGGAAAGAGAAAAACAACACCTGCCAATATACACCCTCCCCCTCCAAAAAGCAACCACTTTTTTTTCAGAAACATAAATTAGCTCAGACCCAAAAAATGTCAACAACAACAAAAATGAAAGTCGTCTTTTCTCAAACCTCAGTAGATACAAGAAATTAAACAGCCCAAGGGTATTATGTCCTGTCTTTTCCTAACATTATGAAAAATTTTCAGTCCTTGATTTCCAGGACTTTATTAGTATACCCTGTTTTAATTCATGTAAGTTTAATCACAAAAAGTAATTTAATCTTACTTCTTGTACCAGCATATTAACATTTCATTTTCTGAGCTGGTTTTATATAGCCATCTAGAAAAACCAATACCTCCTAACATTTTTCTAACACTTTTCATTCAAAACAACATCACATTTTCTGTAGTCCCCAGTGAAGTCTCCCCTCACATTTTTCTCCGTACTTATTTATTGAGCCAGCCAGGCTAAATATCTGTCACCCTTTAAATAATTTCTTTTTTCAGAGTTCCAGCAGGTTGTAAGCTAAAGAATATAAGTCTCTTGTGGTACCACCAGACAGCCTCATGTATTTCACAGGAACTCGTTGAGATTACTAGAGTGGAAAACACATCACATACATCAAAACAAACAAAAAAGAGACAATTCTGATTTGTTACTCAACCGCATTTTCCAGACTTCATGTAAATGCATGCATTATAGTTTTTTCTGCCCAGGAAACATTTTACCTCTCAAAATAAAGCAGCTGTTCAATGCTGGCATTGGAAATACATTTTAAAAGCGAGACTGGCATAAAATAATGTGGGATTGTCATGGCAAGTTCCCTTCTTCCTGCCTTGCTTTCTTAGCTATGCTTTGGGAAGGAAGAGCTCTTCCCTGGCACTTCTGCCCCCTTGGCTCCTCACCAGCCTCCCAAGAGGGACACTTTTTTTTTTGCTTATGTGACAGGCAAGCCCACGGAAAATTGAAGGTGTTCCAGATTCCCTTCTCCTTCACCACTTTCATGACTTCCCATCTATTCTCACTCCTTTCCCTCTTTCCTTTCTGCAGGTCCTGGAAATACTTGTATATTTGAACAAGAACAGTTCATCACAGCCTAAATTTAAACTATAATTTGTGACTGCGTATTAGAAGCCATAGAAAAGATATTGAATTCAACCATCAGCCAGGAAAGGCCTTATTGATTATCTGCACTTACCTTTCACAGAAAGCCACCTCTGTATTTCATGTCGTTCTTTAATTGTAAATTCCCTATGATGGGGGTCTCTCAGGCTAAATTTCCACCATCAATTACTGTTAGAAAGCCACTGTTCTAGACAGCCACAGATTCTCACAGATTTTAAAAGTCGTCATCATATTTGAGATCATTTTGTCTGACTCTGGAGTGCTTGGATGCCAAAAACCACATGAGGCAGAAAGAGCTGTCCCTGAACTCACAGTAAGCCAAGTAAAATACAATTCTGGGCAGAGAGGAAGATCTCAGGCATCCCCGCTGCCCAGGAAACTGCTGCAGAGCAGAGATGGGAAGGACAAGGCTGGTAGACTCAGTGCAGCCCTAAGGAAGGAGCCAAGAGGTAGGAGCCCCTCTGGGCCTGACCAGAGGAAGTGGAAGGAAAGCAGCAGGTAGTTTGAGTTCTGTAAAATATCGATGACCAACAGTAACAGTATCTAATGACAGAGTAATTCTAAGACCCCTTGCAGAAAGGCGTTACTGAAGTGGCCTATGCAAACATGTTAAAAGCCACATATTTACTCTACGTGATGCCAAGGTCTCAGTCATCTCCATGTCATTAAAAGGCTGCATCATCTTGCTAGATGTCATCTATCACAACCTACACCTGACCATGTACCTGTGTAATACAGTGCTTGTATGAGGCATCTGGTACACTGTTAAGGTCTGATTTCCGGTTGTCAGTGCTATTGAAATCCCCTATGTAAGATAATCTGGCAGTTTCTGAAGCCTTTAAGGTGCTTAAGACATGAAGACATTAAGGTGCATGATTTCTTGTCTTCACAGCTTCAGAGCTCACCATCAATGCCAAACCTAAGAGATTTTTTCCCTCAGTGCAGTGAATCTACAAAGGTGGAGGTCTCTGGCAGAGATGGATAATGAAAGCTCTTCTCTGCCTTTCTGCTATTTTTCCACATTAAGAACAGAGTGACTTCTACAAGAAATTCCTAAGGAAATGTTACACTAGTTTTCAATACCCCTCTCTGCTGGGAAAAGCATGACAAAATCTGAGCATTTACGGAATTTGCTGTTGGGGGATTTATTAGTTTATTCAACAGTTAACTAAAATATTTTCCAGTTCTACTCAGTAGAGATCCATAAAATAGAATATCCATGTAGCTTTTTCAAGTTCTGTCAAGTACATTACATGGAGGGAACTAGATTACATGTCTTCATAAAGCCAGATGAACTGATAACCAAAGCCAGTCAACAGCTGAATTTGACTTCATGCAGCAAAAATATCACTTCAGTACATTTTCCAGCTCAGCAGATATTTTTCTCCTCATCTATGCATAGTTCTGGTGCCATTAAAATGCTGGATAAGATGACAAAACTTCAAGTCTCCTGTACATCCAATCAGAGTTTCCACGTGGTGTGCGACCATCAGCACCCCAGGAGTCATCAATTAACATTTCTGCAGCTTTCTGTCCATTTTGTTGAACTAACACCAGTGATCCCAGAAAAGGGGGAACCATCACTGACTTGCTGTGTTGAACCTGGACAAATACTTATGCTTTTGCTTCCATTTTTACTACCCCAAAAAAGACAAAATTCAATCTTCATTTGTGAAGGGCTCTCTCATGGGTTAAGCAGATGGATAAAGAACATTTTTGTTGCTAATTCCCTTTGGGTTTTGGTGGGAGATACAGAGAGTTAAGTTCAGAAAATATCAGTCAGTCATTCTTAGGCAGACACCACAAAACATCGGTACTGCAAACCTACAGTGAAGCTGCCTAAATGTTTAATGCCTGTTTTGGGGCATGCCCAGAAGTGTACCAATCTTATGGGAGCTCAGTCAGCTCTTCCAAATGGAATTTGCAACAAAATCTTCAGTGACATCATGTTCTGAAGTTGGCAGTTGTCATCTCTAAAGCAGGTATGACTACAGCTATTTAAAAATCTGTTAACTAAGTACCAGGTTAGAAATAACATGGTAACAGGCTCTCAGTGCAAAAGGCACTGTGAGGTTCTGTTTCCTGGGTACTAAACCAAACCAGTACTTTTCTGAATAATTGGCAGCTCAGGATGGATTTTGTTTCTCCCTGTTCCCTTCCACGGGTTTCTATAATGATACTTTGTTACTGTAACACTTGCTAGCAAAATGATGAGGAAAAAATAAGCTTACACAGTCTGGGATCAAAAGCATTTTTTCAGGCCAGCCATGGCATTCTGCAAGGTTTTCATTATGTGAGCATCAAATGAGACTGCAACACAATCAAAAGTTGTTCTGAAAGTGCCATAAAACCTTGATTTCTTCCCGTCACCCTATTCTTAAGAAACTTGCTCACATTGCAGCTTTTAGTGGTTGTGACTTGACACCGATTAACCATAATCACAGCTCTCTCCCTGCAACCCCTTTGCCACACTGCTTTCTCCAGGACTGACAGCACATCGATGGAACCAAAACCACCTCCCCTCATCTGTCCCATTTCTCTGTGCAAGCCAGCAGCAAATGAACACAGGGCTCCTTGGAGCAACAAGCAGCTGGGAAGGAATGAAATATCACCAGGTCAGTGTTTCCCAGGATAATTTCAGGGTGACAGAATATCCCCAAGACCGTAACTGCTGTGACCTAAGGCCAAAATCAAATCATACTTCCAGAATTTAGAGAGGAATAATTCTTTGCTCTGTATTGCTCTCAATAATAGTGGACCGAGCACTGACAGTATAGGAAATTACATTCTTTTTATAGACAAAACCCAGTAATCTTGCAAGAAATTTTAGGGGTAAGAAGAGTGCAATTACGCACATTCAAAAGTTCTTTTGTGGACAATGGCCAGTTTTGAACTTGCAGAAAAGGTTTAGACTTTACCAGAGAAGCAAAGAACAAAACTTCTGACCAGCACACCAGCAAGGTCACTTCTTTTCCAACTTGCCTCTTGAACCACTGCTGTGAAAGCCTGTTACACTTGCACTCAGAGAATGCTGACATTACAGCTCCCACAGAAAAAATGTCCAGACCTTTTCAAATGGAAAAAAATGTAACAATTACAGACAGATTCTGTAGAAGTTGTCAATCCGTTGCAAATGCACTCAGCCCTGGAGTCTTCAGAGCCCCGCTGGCAGAGTGCTCTAACCAAAGTTCAAACTTTAACTCCATTTCTTTACTGCGTGTTGCAGCCTGACTGCTATTTCCAGCATGGGACTCTGTAACAAGCATCTTAAAGCCTAAACTGCATCCAAGTCTTCCAATGGAGCTCTTGTGTGCTTAAATCCACAAGGACTACAAGACAGTGTAAGAACAGGTTTTGTGAGAGCTTCGCCACTGTTGCCATCGACATATGCAGGGTTCTCAGCAATTTTGGGTAACTGATACAAGTCCCATGCACCCCCTTCCTGTGTCACTGGCCCAAGAGACACTTGGGCAGGTAGCCCCTTCCTGCCTCTTGCTTGCCAGGGCCACAGGAGTGCCAGGAAAGTATCAGCCACTGTATTGGAATAGAATCTTTGGAAATATTGGTTTCCCACCACCCATTGGGAACAGAAATGACCTTCAGAATATCTACCAAGAGATATCAGGGCAGTCCCAGTCTGCAGAGCCTTGTTGGTAAAACAGATTTGTTGAAGCGATTGTATCATACAGCAAACCCCACTGCTCCAGGGAGCAGGTTTTGTACAGCAGCCAAATATTTTATAGAGCAGAACACTGCAGCTGGAGGGCAATCACTGTCAGAAGCAACAGTGGACTTTCAGTCCAGTGGAGAAAGAATGGCCTCTACAACACAGTCGTGCCTCAGTCCTTTTAAAGCACTTACGATTTCAGACTGAAAACATAGACTGTATGTTCAAAACAGTGGCTGTAGGGTGAAAAAAATCACAGACTTTGGTGTGGTCAAGTATAAACTTGACTGTATTACACCAATCTGCTGCATGACAATTTTAAGTGTTACCAATACCATGAAAGATACCCTAAAGCCAATGCTGAAATAAGACATTTCTGTCTGCATGAGTCTCACATCTATGAGTTTAATGTTCTTATTTTAAAAATAACAAGTCCCTTGCCTCAGGATGCTTGGAAACCTTTGTGCTATTGACTATTTGGCTTTTCCCTTGCTGTTTCTGGGGAGGCTGAGTTGAACAACTTGAGGAGGGGCCTTCAAAACCCAAACTGTTCAATTGCCAGGCTTTCAAAAGTAAATTTGTCCTGAGCAAGTAGCTTGTGCAGAAACAAGGGCATGCATCTGGAGAGGAACAGTGGCAGCTTTTAGCACGTGTGGACAAACATAATTGTGGCTGTTCTCACTGGCAGTTATGAACAGAATTTAGTCTGTTCATTTATACCTGGTGTAGTTGTTACAGGTCTGGTTCAGTGTCCTGCACTGAGAGCTGTGGGCACCCTGAAATATACAAACAAGAAGAAAGAGACAGACCTGCTTCTGTTGGTGTCAGATCCTTGATGTCTATCAGTTTGGCATTGCTGCAGGCATGCACAACCCAGAGAGGAGTGAGGTGGATACCTCTCCTCCTCCACTGTTCTAAGAGTAGGAAATGGCAGAAGTCGGCTTAAAACAAAACTCCTTGGGCACACAGCCTTACAAACCACTGCAAATATTTACCAGAAAGGTCTTGTTCACCTCCACACACCACACCTATCCTGTGCAAATGAATAAAAGTAGAGGGGATTAGGGAGGAACAGATGCGTGTTCAAACCTTTCCTTCATCTGCACTGATTTTTGTTTTGTTGTTCAAGTGTTTAGGTGAGTCTTCAACTAAAACAGGTTGAAAAACACCGCCCCATCTTCTCCTCTCCCCAAGGCAGGACCAGCCACATCTACAACACTCCTGACAGACTGTTCTCCACGGAATGGCTTCAGCTCATCTTGGCTGAGGTCAAACTCATCAAGGTCAGTCCCAAGAGCCCATTAATTACCAGCCTCCCAACTAAATCAGCACTTTCTTGTGTAGAGAAAATCTTACAGGTATAATTTGCAGTTCTAACCTGTGACTCAGCAGGCAGCCATGGGGAAGACAAACTGCCCTGCTGGCCAGGGAGGTAAGGGGGAGGAAATAAAACCTGGCACTCACGTAGGGGATGGGCAATTTAATCCAATAACTGGCTGCATGAATCCATCACAAACAGGGCTCCCTGTCCTGCTGCTCCTGCTCCCAGGAAAAGCAGCTGGGATCAGTGTGAGCTACACTCTGCATCTGGTTTAAAACTTACCCATGGACCCCTGCACGAATTTGTCTTGTTAGCCTCTAACTGTAATTTGTAGCCATGGTCTCCACAGTGCCACGTTAGAGTGAGTTCTGTAACTTAACCATGCCATGACACTTTTTTCATTTCATTTTGTTTGTAAACTTCCTATCTGGCAGTATTGCTGGGGTCGCCTGGTTCTTCTAGTCTGAGAACAGTAAATAATGATGACTCCTCTTCTGATCATTCATCACTTTGTAGTCTTCTCTCATCCTTCCTTCCTGCCAGTCATTTCCAGACTCTAGGCAACATATACAGTCCATAGGTCACCATAACATCAAGGTTCTACCTGCCCATGGACTGAAGCAGAGTGTGACGAGGGATCTCTTGTTTAAATTCAGTGTTCACTTGAGCCATGCCTGCTTGGATCCTCATCTGCAACACAAGAGCCTGATAAGACAGATGAAACAAACAGAAAGAGGCTCCAAATAAATACACACGATGATACATCAGTCTGGAGTGAAAGTGGCACAGTAGGTGCTGAGCCAAGGCAAAACACAACATAAACAGGTTAAATAATTAGGCAAACGTTTTGTTTCCTCTAGCCGGAGGATGTCTTTGATGGATCACAGTGTATTTTTACTCACTGTAAATGGCATTAAGAGGTGGTTGCTCTGTTATGCCCTTAAGGTTAACAGATGCTTTATACCCAGCTGCATGGGAGATTCAGTGTGTATGCCTCTCGTGAGGCAAGTCAGATTACCTGCAGATAACAACATCTCTAAAGTGTTTTAACATCTAAGCATAAAGCAGGAAGGCAAAGGGGAAGGGGTGTAGGGGAAAAACCCCAAAAACCACAACTAAAACACCCCAGCCTTATCCTTCCCCTCACAGGTCTTGTCAGCCATGTCTGTATCATTGCTAAGGAGAATTTTGGCTGTGTCCACTAGAGAACAGCCTCAGACAGACCATTTCAAGTGAGGCCCACATGTGGGACTGCCCATGGTACAAGCAGAGCTGCTGAGATGGTGAATATGATAAAGTGCAAGCAGTGAGAAAATACTGCCTTACTGAATTTATTTGTTAGGAGCAGTGGATGGCCCTGGTGTAAAGTCAGTTCTCTTGCTAAGCTGCCACTGCTGAAACCCATCAGAAATGAATGGGCTTTTTTTTTTTTCCTTATTTTATCATTCATATTCACTCTGACAACACAGTCAGGATCCATAAACTCTTAATTTCCTCAAGTCAAACTTATCAGCAGAAGATTGTTTTCTGAAAGTAAACATAGAAGGGCAGAAGGGTGAGCAGAGATAAATAGGTAAAGCAGTTAATGAAGCTATGGAGACATCCACAGAGCAACTTCCCTGATTTCATATTTCTTCATACAAAGACAAAGCAATTGGTGTAAAAGAACAGAACATGTGATGAATACTTGGCAACTGATACAGAGCAAGACTTGTAATGACATTTTCACTGGATTTTAGAGATACTACCATGCCTCATTATATGAAACCTGTAGCCTTCTCTTATTGAAGGAGGCTTTGAGAACAGCAAGGGTAAGAGGAAAGCACATTTACTGCAAAGTGTGTGGAAATAACCACCTACAAGTTGGCTTTTATCTCTATTTCCTTCCTTCAGGTTCCCTCACTGTCATGACACATCTCATAGATGTGTGTAAGAATGACCGAGACTTGGACCTTGCGCTATACCTTTCTGCTACCTATTGAAATTAAGGCTAGAAGTGGCCAAAAAAGTTAAGGCTATCAGATTATTCTGTGGATGAAATTCTATTCACATATGCTCTAGATCCAGGAGGATTTATGAGCCCATTTCCCACAGATAGCAATGGAAGATGATTTTGGCCATTTTTTCTTCTGGTAGCAGACTGGATTAGTTTGTATCTTACAACATCCTTCCCCTCTCCTGCTCTAAGATTTTGTCATGACATCCTACAAATGCCACCTCTGCTACCACAACCGTTTGAAAGTTAAAAAAAAAAATAAATTCAAAACATCATCTTTCCTGTTCTTTCCACCCCACCAGTTTTTCCTGCTAATTACAGTTACTTTCTAAAATATCAGATCCTCCACAGCCTTCCAGTTTCTTTGGAGAGTGCAGGGCAGTTATGCTGGTGCTTGAATGATACGAAGTAACACCCCAGGCTTACTAAGACCTGGCAGTAACTCAGGGACTGCAGGTTAGAAATCTCTGTAAATCAAATAATACTGCACAGCAAAATCTGTTCTGCTCAAGTCCCCAATTGTAAATGCACGAGTTGAACAAAAACATATTTTCTCATTTCCCACAGCTGTGACTGGGGAGTAAGAGTGGATATTGTCTATGCTCAGACTGCAGCAGGTAAATGCTTAACATTAATAACAATGTCTTGTGCATAAACCCAGCTTCTATTTCCAATAAAGTATTTTGTTCACTGTTCTCTCATTTCATAGCGGACACAAGATTACATTAAAAGATTCTGAAAACAAAACAAAAAATGCAATTGTCCAGCTTTTGCTTTAGGTCAAGGAAACCAGATAAAGCAACCTGAAAAAGGTACTCATCCAAGCGAAAAAGGCCCCTTGGCAGGCAGCTATAGGGCCCTTGCAAAGGGCAAGGCCAGTGCCTCAGCCCACAGAGGAGAAAAGGGCTCTCAACTGGCCACCCCTGGCACTTCAAGCCTGCTCCCAGGCTGCTTCACACACAGGATTCTTTGGTAGGACTGCGCAAAGCTGACAGTCAGCTCTGGCTTCTCCATAGTCCATGTTCTAAAGCTGCCTGCCAGAAGAAAGTTAGGCTCAGCTCCTGTGGCACAATCCCTCCTGGAAAAGCTGGACAGGGAATGAACACGGGGAAGGAGCAGAAGAATGCTACCAGCAGGTCCATGGGGCTCAGAGCTGGGAGGGGTTGGGGGTTTGTTTTTTAATGCCTGGAAATCCGTGGATTTCTGGATGATTTCCATAGGTTCTCCTATTTTGTCAGTATTCTTAGGGAGGCCCTGACAAAGCTGCCAAGGGCAAGGGACATGGAGCATCCAGGGAGTTTCTCCCACCTGAGTTTCTCCTGGAGCGTGCTGCGTGTAATGCTGGTTGTTTAACCTGGGTTTGGGGTATTCTCCTGCAGTCCCAGCTTTAACTTCTGTCCGTGAGCCGAGGCCTTGCTATGTCCCAGCACTAAACCTGGCATGTGGGTGTGCTTTTCCAGCCCTTTAATCCCACGGGCAATCCCAGATTCCCGGATCTCCCCGAGGCACAGTCTGGACTCGCTCCCTGGGAGCTGCACTTCAATCTGCCTGAACCAAGCACAGACATCCTGCCCAGGTTTGAAACTTTATTCCTGTTGTTTTTCCTCTTGCAGGTAGTTGGCAAAAAAGGAGAGAGCCAGTAGGAAGTGAAGCCACTGGAAGGACTTATCCCAGTCCAAGGTTCCCACTTTTCTCTCTGACTCCTGGAAAATTGCCTAACTGTAACCAGAGACTGTCCGTTTGATTTCCTGCCTTTTCCAATAAATTGTTGCTTTCAGCTGGAGTGTATTCCTGGTGTCATCCTCCTCCGTGGATTTGTAAATAAAGTTCCTGACTTTTGCTGAGTCTTTTGTTATTCCAACAATTGTGGCTCTTTTGTTCCATTGAAACTTCCCAACTCTGCTGAGAGTTTCAGATGTCAAATGTAAATAAGATTGTAGTTTCTTTGGATTGTTACTCCCACAAAATACAGGTAATTCTGGGANCAAACACCATATCCACAGAATTCTGGGAATTCGTAGGAAAACTTGCTAAGTGTTTGA
>VXBB01013297.1:0-47295 GCA_013399915.1 Illadopsis cleaveri
TTTTTTTTTTTTTCCCTTTCTCAGCAGTCAACAGTGCCAGAGGGTGACTGAAATTAAAAGCAATTAAAAGAGGCAAGATCCTGCAAAAAGCTGAGACATGCATGTCACTGGAAAGCGAGGGATGTTGGCATGTTGCACAGCCTGGTCCAACAACCCAGTCTGAACCCTCTGGCAGGATGAAGCAGCTGAGTCATGACTTATTCTGAAAAGAGACAATTTACTTACAACATGTTGCTGAAGGTACAACACCTATCTGTTGGATTTGAACACTGAATTCCCATTCTGTATTTAACAGGAAGCTGGCATTCAAATCTCATTGCACACTTGATTCATTCTTTGCTTTTTATTTCTAATCTGATGTGTATTCCCTAAATATGAAGAACCTCTGCTATTTATGAATGCAGCCCTGGTAAACACAAAAAGCCCACCCCATTCCCTCCCAAATGATAATAATGACATATAACTCTTTCTTTTTTCATAATAATAATAATTATAACAATAATAATTACAAATAAAAAGTCAAAATGCTGTAGACCAAGTGGATTCTCAGTATTAAACACTAGTGCAGTTGGGGATTTCCTTTGTGCTTTCACTGTTGGCAATTGTTGAGATGCTTCCTGTGGAGGAGAAAACGAAGAGAATCAGTGCAGCAGCTTCAACAGTTTGGTCTATATTGCTTCTCACTCCTCCTTAGGATGTGGTAGTATAAGTGTAAAGACAGAAAAGATGCCTAAAAGTAACACGTTCTTTAATGTATTTCCAATAGGCAGGGAGCATGCAGAAAACCCAATTACTACAGCTCAGCTGACCAGCAGTAAAGTCATTAAGCTATTAGGGACATATTTGCCTGTAATCATAGCACACCAACAGTGTAAGCCTGGCTCAGATGATTATTCTGAGGGTGCAGGGAATTTGGCACTCCTCCACAGGAGAGGCAGGGTCATGAGCAGGAATAGGTGTGAGCCACAGCTATTACTAACTCCTTTATACCTACTGCTGGCACCAGGCTCCTACCCTGGGAAAAGCTGAAAAGCTGTAAGAGAAACTCCATAACCCTGCTGCTGAGAGAGATTTACTCCCTATCTCAGTGCCTCAGGGCTCTCCTTGTACCTTGGGTCATAGTCACTGCCTCTCCTAATACCCAAAAGACCAACATCTTCACCCAGACTGTGAAACAAAACTCAGCTGAGGGCTGTCTCTCACCCATCACTCGTGTGTCCAGTTCTTTGTCCATCAGCTCCTCGGGGTCTGTGAACTCACTCAGGGTGATTTTGGGGGCATTTTCACTTTGGCTGACAGAGCCAATCATCTCCTGCTCCTTGTCATGCTGAACTTGGGCATAGATGTTAATCCAAGGGATTTTCCTGCATAGGAAAGGAAAATGAGAGGTTATGTTTTGTAACCCAGGGATCCTCAGCACGTCATTTATTAATGAGACAACTAAGCTGAGACCAATCCCAGAAATGCAGCACTGACAGTGATGCAAAGTATGAGGCTCTCAGAAGGGTGAAAGTACCACACAGATGTCAATCTCTGAAAGTGCCTTTAGCATCCACTAATTCCAGTAACAGCCCAAAGGTACTCCAAATTTCAGGCTTTGTCTTCTTATCATGTGCACAAAGGCTGCCTCAGCTGCAAACTTCAAAGTTCTGCCCTTTAAATTGAGAAATCATGCACACAGTGGACAATGCACTCAGCTCAGAGAGCAGCAATCAACTAAATACAATCAGCTGCAATTGTCAACTCTCTCAGTATTTATTATATGATCAGTGTTACATTGGAAACCAAAAGTAAAAATCAATTTGGCACTAGTATTCACTGAGCAAACAAATCGCTGGGCTTGTTGCTGCAGACAGGCCCACACTGACTCAGAAGAAATTGCCACATCTGAAAGAGTATAAAGAATTGCTCTTGCCTCAGAGTCAGAAAGAATTTGGACCTCATAACACCCATCCAAAGTCTATTTGTTACCATTCCATTGCAAAAACCAGTTTGTCATGCTATGGATCATGCAGAGACTTATTTTTCCTTGCTGCTCAGGAAGCCAAGGAAGTGAAGGAATTATTTCTTTCTCCTTCTCCCAAGCAAAGTTACCTTGGCCTGCTAGAATGATATCCTTGAGAGTCAGTTAGGTAGACAGATTATACAGGCCTAGACAGACAGGTAGTAATCCCTGGAGGAATGCAAGTTTAAAATGAGAGACCTGAAAAGGAATGTGTTAAGCATCATGGGAGTTGCCAGGATTATCTGCACTGCCTGTTGGAAGTTGACTGTTTTTCCCAATGCTCTTAGAAAGTCCTCATGCCATGAAGTCCACACTGCTCCAATAAGAAAAATTTGGAGAATATTTTGAGTTCTTTAAAGGACACACGAGTGAGAGAGAAGGAAGATGTGTTCAAAAGAAGTAACATAAAATGCCATATCTTTATGCTGATCTATCTGCTGTTGGACATGTCAGAGGCTGAAAGCAGTGGAAATTGCCTCAGCTTTCATGAATTCAATAGATCTATGCTGATTTTACTCCAGTGAAGTTCTGGCCTCAACCAACTTGTGCTATTGGCTTGATTTGGCATTCTGTTCTTAACCAGCATCAAGCCAGGATATATTTGGGATATTTAGAAGCAGCCAACAAATCTCATAATCTTCTCCCTTTCTCCTACCTTCTAATATGCCACGAGA
Source organism: Illadopsis cleaveri (assembly GCA_013399915.1). NCBI lineage: Eukaryota > Metazoa > Chordata > Aves > Passeriformes > Timaliidae > Illadopsis > Illadopsis cleaveri. The sequence goes on from VXBB01013297.1 coordinate 2,680, forward strand.
AGATATAGGCACTACACAGGAAAAGAGTGAGAATTAATGCATTCCCATAGGATCTAAGGGTCCAGAATTTGTCTGGAGATATACAGAGACATGAGAACATGACTGGAGGTAGTGGAAGACTTGGTTCCACTTCCAAACCCTGCAATGGCAGAACAGCAATCGTCTCTGAACTTGGAGAAGTGAAGAAATCTCTTTAGAATTGTGAGGCAGAGAGCCAAGGTACTTCAGAGAGTTAAGGGAAAAAAGAAACTGAGATGGCTGTACATAAGTGAATGCATATCCAAATATCTAATCCAGCACAGACACAGGTGGCCACAACCACATCACTCTGAGCACACACAAGCACTGCTGTCTCAGGACACACACATGGACTGCCTCACAGCCCCACCACTGCTGAGCACTCATACACTCACAGTATTGACTGATAAATGCTCAATCTTCCAAAAAAGAAACAACTTTTTTATGGATTATTTCCATACTTTTCCCCTCTTCCTTCCTATCCCACTGGGACCTCGTCAAGAAGCATCTCTCTGGCAGCAGTGTTTAACATGCCTGCTGAGTCTATAAATTGATGGACACATAATAAGGAGTTTGTGTGCAACTAGCAAAGCATCAAATCTATGAATTTGCAGAATTAAAAAATCATGTCAGCCTATGCTCTCCTATAACATTTTCCTGTAAGCAGAAGTTCTGTATTCAGGCTGGGACTACCATTAATCAAACAAGTACACGTGGCTAATGGACCTAATGCATCTCTGAGAGCTACAAGAAAGCTTTTGGGTTTGCTCCTCTTTTTCCATTAAGAATCATTGCATGGTCTCACTTCTGCTCCACTGAGCCAGGGGTTTTAGCCAGAGCTGAAAAGTTGCTTTCTGTTCTGAAAAATCAAGTTAAGAACACTCTGTGTATATGACTTATCCTAAACTTTGTCAATTTGACCTAGGTTTTTCCCCTTTGGGATAGAGAAATAAGAGGGGACAGCCAGTTAATGAGCTTTGGGACTAAGCAAAGCTGATGCTTTAACCACCTTCCTCCTCACTCATAATTTGTAACACAATCAACTTTCAGACAGATTTTAACAAGGCAGGGTCTCCACAGCCCTAGAGCACAATAGAAGGCTGATGGCTGCTATACTCAAAGCTCGGGGTGCTTAAGTGGTACAGAGTCAGTTTTATGAGCTGTAGTAGCAGAACATGACCCGGAGAGTGAGAAAGCAAAGTGCATTAACAAGCTTCTCACTGTTCTCTGGCAGCTGGAGCGTAAAGACTCTTCCTCCTGGTAACTGCTGACCACAGGGCCAAGGACATCAGGCCAAGCCTGGGAAACCATCTCACCAAGACACAAGGAAAAGCATGTTTTACACAGGGTTGTACCTACATCTTGTCCCATCTCTCAGGAAGACTTCTTTGCCTTCCTCATCCTACATCTGAGTGTGAGAGTAATCATCAGCTGCCTCCCCAGCATACTATTAAATTGATGCCCTAAACAAATCCCATTTCCCTGGAAAGCTGCATTCTACCTCACAGAAGCAGAGAAGGGATTTCAAGCTGCAAAAGGAGGTCATGCTGAAGGCCTTGAAATCTGCATCTGAGCAGAGTCACACAAATGCCTTCCCTGGAAATTGTCCTGAGTCAATGAAGTCAGTGGGAGCTGGTTAACAGTTAGCAGGGTGCACAAGATCAAGCACTACAAGGAGTGCCACTCACTGATTAGGAAAATGGTTAATGCAAGATGTTATCAAGGAGGGAAACTTTAAACCAGGAGATTAGGATAGATGCCTGTCTTATCATATAATTTAATTTTGAATATTGTTTGTATCCTACTAACATCCTTAGAGAATACTACCCTTTTCCTGGGGGGCAGAAAAGCTGGAAGAAGCAACATTTAGCTGGAAACTGGACAGGAAAAGCTCTAGTTTTCAATTTAGAGGAAATACTACGTCCAGAAAGTTTTATTTATTTAAGTCAGACTCAGCTTATGTTTCTAACACAATATTTTGCCACTGGTCAGGATCTAGGCACACAGATCATTTTATACTGTAAGTACTGTAGTGAATGCAAAGTTCCTTCTAAGGAGCTCCATCTGCCCAAAATTCATCCTCATAAAGCAGACCTTCAGCAAACATGCCATTCTTATCACATATTTTGTTTCACAGCTTGCAGCAACCAAGTGCCATGGGCCAGACCTGGTCCTGCCTGCTGTCTGGAAGCAAAAGGTTTATATTAACATCTGTCAAGGTAAATCTCAGCATATATTCCCAAAGGCATTTTGATGCTTTACACAAATTTTTCTGGCTTTGAGTCTCCCACCTTTAACATAAACACACCTGTTCCTCTGCAAGATTAACCTATTCACTTTGCAAGATACAAATGAGATGCTGCTGCACCAAGGCAGCTGGGCAGGTGGGTATAGACTGTGTCAAGTTATCCATCATGTGGTTTTTGACTAAGCTTGCTTTGTGTATCTCAGTACTCAGTGAGCACAAAGGTTCCCATTTCTGGTCTGTGGTTTAAATACATCTGCTGAAGCAGAAGATAATTTCTGAGCTCTTGGTGGAGTTTTGGAGCACCAACGTTGTGGTGAAACAGCAGTAGATGGTTTTCTCTCTAAGTATCACAAACAGGGAACTGCATTCATCTAAGCCTGAGCCCAGCATAGGTCACTCTACATTTGCAATTCAGGCACAGCTCTGCCCAGGTTTCCTGTACACTTCCCAGAGTCTCTTCCTCCCATCCCGAAGTTTTTCAACTTACCTCTTGAATTTGTAGATTAAAAAAACAGCCAAGCCCACAAACACCACTGACAACAACATCAGCATTGCTGAACTGCTGTGACCTGAGCTGGAATCCACAAGGGGTGCTGCAGGAGAAAAGGCAAAGAATTACATTTGTGGGATATTACAAGGAAACACATTAACTACTGAGAGTTGAGCTCAACTCTGTCTTTGTCACATCTGCTTTGGCAAGACTAATCAGTAGGAAACAAATTGGTTCTCCTGTCCTTCAAAAGTCAAGGCCCTTTTTCAAGACAATGCAGTCTAACATCCCTGAGTGAAAAGGCACAGCAAGCCACGCTCAGCTGAATGCCCAATCCTTCCTGTATTAACACTCTGGGCTATTACTTTTCAGGTTTTTCCAGGTGCTAGAGTGGAAATGAATTTTATGAAGCGTGGCTTAATACATATCTATTCCCCTTTGGAGAAGATACCCTAGAGCATCAATGAACAGCACGACTCCCATCTTCCAAGGATATTCATCTACCTCACATGTGACAGGGACCTACTCTTGTGACAAGCCTCAAGGTCCATCCTTGTATAGGACCTTAGAGACTTCGAAATTGAGTCAGTTTTCATAATGTGGAAGAGCCCAAAGCAAAAAATCCTGGATCCAAGCACGCAATACATTATAATATTTTGGAAGTTTTCATCCTTGACATTTTGGCTGGCTAAATACAGTATATTCCTATACTTTGTTTATGCAGCTATTCCAAAAGCTCATCAGAGAAAACTATCTTAATGGCCTGAGCACTGTGCTGAGATCAAGTGTCTGATGAGAAGTCTCTAACGATGCACAAATGATTATAAGTAGCAGCTGAGTGTTTCTCATTTTGCATAAATATTTGGCTTTGCTGTTTTACTGTTCTCTATTCTTTTTCCGTCACCCTGAAGACAGGGACAAAGTCATGCAAACAGAGTCAGTTCTGATTTCACTGCCAAATTTCCACGCCTAACAGTCTGATCCTACCAGTATTCTGCTGCTAATACTTCTGACTCTTTTGTGGGAAAGACTGTCACTTCATCCAAGTCCAAATACGATGGGAATGGTAATGAAACAAATGCAGCACCTGCACTGGAGAGGGTGCAAGAATAGCTGCAAAACATAATTTAAATGCAGTGCCTTGCTAGAACCAAGCCAGATTCTAGAGAATTCCAGCCACCTGGAAACCTCAGACATTGTATTGCATTCCCAGTTTTGCAAATTTATCAATTTCAGGCTATTCCTATTAGCATCTGACTCACATTCCAAAGGAGCAGTTAGAGTGAAGGTAAAAAGGCATTACCTTTTTGTAGGAAAGGTCATGAGACTTGATTTAGCCCAGCTCTTGGCTCTCTGAGAAGAAGTTGAAGTGTATTATTGTGGGATATGAATCCCAATCTTTCAGAGAGGTTATCAGCAAGGGGACTTGCACAAGATCCGACATTTCAGACAATTGCAAGGGCAGTCATAAAAAGTAAGGGCAAAAATAAATCCATCACCTTCTTTGTAGCCATCACTGTTTCATCAATAGCTGAGACCTTCACACTAGGCTGGTTTAAAGTAAAGGGACTGACAAAGCTTAAAGCGACTCTGTTACTTTGTGCAAAACTGGAGACAGCTAGCATTGAAATTTAAATACGTTCTAAATTTTGGAAGTTAATATTCAGGCAAATATTCCCTATAAGAGGCCTCAATCTTTTCCTGAGTACTCTTCCCCTTTAAAGCTTCTTAGCTAGTCATAACAGTAACAAGCCCTTTGCTACAAGGATTTGATCCAACATCCATGTAACTTAGTAATATCCCACTAAATTCCACCAGGTGCTCAATAAGGACTTAATAGAACACCATTCACCTGGTTTTCTAAAACACTTCAAAACCACCAATGCACTTGTTAATTAAGCCACAGGGAACTCTCATGAGGTACTTTTTATACTTGTACAAACTGGAGCATGAAGATGCCTCCAATGGGTTGGTTTTATCACTTCCTGCTTCTACCAAAATGTCTCAATTGGCACACAGCCCAGTGCCACAACTGTGAGTGCTCTGATGTAGACTGATTCTCCTGGGGTTGTATGGAGCCTCAGGAGAACCACAGCTGTGCCTTTGACTCCACACTCACCTAATGTTAACTGAGTGACATACACAACCACTTCAACACCAGGCTTCAGTTCAAACTGGACCAGGTTCTGGTTGAGAGCATTAAAAAGGATTTCTACCACCTGATGAAATAAAAAGAGATACAACAGTTACAGTATAGAAGATGGCAAAGTCTGGAGAATATTCAGGAACACACAAAGCCCATGAATAGTGGCTGACATCTCTTACTGGCTTCAGCAGGGCCTGAGGAAGTGGAGAGAAATGCACATGTGCCTTAGGTGGAACTGGATGCCATTGCATGTAAGTCTCCCTTACAGAACTTATGAGACTCTCACTGTATGTTATAACTCTCCTGGGAAGCAAACCTAGAAGGTTAGCTTTTTTTTTTTTTTTTCTTTTTTGGGGAGCAACAGTAAGAGGGAAAATAACTAAGGACCTTTTCACCTTCCACTCCTTTGAGTTTGATCAAATGTTTTTGAAAATTACTGACATAATGGCCTTTCATTGGTGGATAATGAAATCAAATTAAGCAACCCAGATCTACATTTCTTTATTCCCATTGACCCTGTCATGTAGCTTCTATTTAAATAGGCTGTTGGGGATGAGACAATCCAGTTTAGGTCAATGGAAGATCTGCCATATTTCTCCTTCACTTAGAAAAGGGACCTCGGACTAGATATACTGGAATTGCTGAGGTGTTCAACATCCCAGCTCTGATGTGTTATTTGGCTGCCCCAGAGCACATACTCAGCACATCACCCCAGAGCCTCAGTTTGTTAATGCCTGATCTCCACAGAGCACTTCTGATGGACAGGGCACAGCTAATGAGTAGTTCTAATGACCCACTCTCCAGGCAGAGCTCCTCAGGCAGAAGGCAACAACAGGTGCCAAAGTACAACTGAGTAGACTGTCAACTAAAATTAGAGCACTAGAGCTTTAGGCCTCGTAGCCAGTTAGTCAGAAATCTAATTGAGATGTCAGCATAACACTGATATATGAAATATTGACACAACAGCTTGCTCATACGGAGTTTTAATACTTCTAGATCATACTGAACAGGACAGAAATTACTCCAAGACCATCTCTCCAAAAAGCCTTTCAAACCTTCCCATCTCAATGCATCTTTCCTGCAAACTGACCACCATAAATTTAAGCGACCAGCTTTGGTAACTTCCTAGGACAAAGAAACTACTCTGCAGGGACTGACTTCACCCAGTGGGTGACAAAAACTTCCACTGAATTCACCAGTCCTCTGAATTATTTAATGCTTGATCCAAACTTCCAAGAGTTATTTGGCAATGGGCTCACACATAGTTTGCACACAGTAAAAATGCTGCATACAAGAACTTTAGCTAGAGCCAAACAGCCTTTCCAGCAGTATTTCACTCCTTTGCCTTTATGGACCTGATTTAATCACTTGGTAATTCTAACACGAAAGCTTCAGCAGCCCATTGCTGTTGTTCTTTCCTTGCCTGCATATCACTGTTGCTATTCATCACTGTAATTACCTATTTATCTAAATGGATGGATATTGTAACTTCCAAATATAGTTTGCACAGGCTATTCACTGCTGCAGGAAAAAAAAAAAAAAAAAAGAGGTCTTGTTTTGGTGATCTATGAGCTGAAGAGTCTGATTTATTTTTAGTAAACCTCAGTATATTATCTGGCTGCTTTGGCCTCCCTTTATTAGCATTCCTCCAGGGAGTAGAGGGAGTACATATTCAAGGTTCCTTTGGCTGTAACTACTGTGAAAAGGACACTCCACTGATTCAGGAAGAATCTCTGCTAGTGGTAGACTATGACACATCTCAGTGAGGTATTAGAAAATTCTGGTTTTCCTCTGAAAATAATTTTCTTTAATGCCATAAACCATACTGCCACAGTCCCAGATGCATCCATTCCCTCCACACTTATTGTAAACACTTCCAATGCTGTGCAGCTTCAGGGACCCGTCTGCAAACAATATGACAAGAATAAATGTTCCATAAATCCTTCTTTCCTTACTTGCTCCAAATCAGCCTCACTGCTTTTCCTCCTCTCTGTTGTGTTTTTGTGGGGCAGTATGAAGAGTTCAGCAGAAGTAGGCAGCCCAGGGAACACAGCTACCAGGATCTGCTCGTCAGGGATACCAGTCACCTAGAAGAAAAGCAAAAAGGAGGTCTCTAGCTGCTGTGTTGTTACTTACGTTTCCATTCACTTCCAGAAGTGACACTCCCACCAAATTGTTATTTTCCAGTTCCACTGTAGGTGTTGTGGTTCTAATGAGCTGTTCTGCCTATTTGGTGGGTCAGAAATTCAGCTTCTGCTAAAAGCAGAACTCTACTCAGCACTCTACTTCCTTTCTAGAAGTGAATGTAGGCTTGGCAACATCCCTGGGCACAAAGATCTCAACCCAAAGCCCAAACCTAGCACGTCTCCAGATCTGATGTTCCATACAGTCCTCCTTGCTACAAATGAATAATTGACCCAAAGTCAGATCCAGAGAGACTGTCTCAGAGCAGCCACTGGTAAATGTGCAACCAAAAAGGACAATATGAAGAAAAGTGCCTGTAATCATCTCCTATTATCAGGTATGGGGATCCACATTTGCCAGGCATGAATAGCAACGTCCCCAGAGGAAGAATTTACTCCTGGGGCTGATCAGAAGGGCTGTGCTAGGAGCTGCTCAGTTTGCTGAACCACAGCAAACACAGCTGCCTTCAGCAAGACCCACCCACAGAGGCTGCTGCCCTTTCTCCCCAAATCCCAGCCATGCATCCTCAGCAGGGCAGGAAGGCTCCCCTCCCTCAGGAATGCTCTGCTACACAACGTTCATTAGTTCCATTAACCCTCTGGTCCTGTCCCACCCCAAACTCTGGGCCTCACTCCAGATCTGAGATGTACCAATGGGGCAGCCCATTCCTGGTGGGATATACAAGCAAGCACTTCTACGAGATTTCCACTGTTCTCTGTGACCTTTCACAGTTACAAGCTAATTATTTTCCTCCTGCAAGCTTGACTCTGAATACAGTAAAAGGGAAAAACAGTTTAAAAAAATAAACTTAGCATTTTTTCAGGATGGCAAAACAATCAAGGAAACTCTTATAAACTGTGAATTTTGAATGGGCTGCAGATGAGAAAAGCTGAGCAGGAATGTACTTTCCCAGTAAAAATAACCAGCCTCCATTTCTAAGAACAGCTGTAGCTAAAGCAAAGAAACCCCAACGAGATACATTTTTGGCAGAATGCAAAACCCACAAAAGCTTGTCTAAATCTAACTCCTAATCTCACACAAAACTAAAGTCCCTATTTGATATCGTAAGTTATTCTGTCCCCTTTCCTGCAAGAATATGAGTACTAGTTTACATATTCTAATTAATCCCAAAGGAAGATTCAGTATCTTCCACCTACAGAAGTCTCTCTTTATCCTATATTTTAAAGGTAAGTTTATTTTCTTTCTGAATCCTCATTTTTTTGCCCCAGTTGGAAAGAGGTTAGAGCTTTAAAATATTCACCAGTTGCTACACTTAGCTGCATGTGGAACTCCTGACTATAAGGAAGAGATAAAAATACCTTCCTCATGTATCCAGAATACTACAATGTCTGTCTTCTGGGATGAAGTGGATCAGCTGTTTAACAACACACAGTAACACTAACCAAGTATTTGGAATAACAAGCAGTACATACTGTCATATCAACTTGGAAAAATAAGAATAATGATGATACTATTACAAACTAGAATTTGCAAAACCCTCAGGGATATTAAAAGCTCAAAAGCACACAGAAGTATTAATAAAAGTAACTGTAGTATTTCCACAAAATCAGCAATACAGATTCGCTCTGTAAAAAGATCTAGCATATTAAGAAGCTTTTTACTGATTTTTATTGACAGTGTCATCACTGCTGTGCCTACCCACTCTTTTAAGCTAGCATGTCAAAAAAGTGCATGTTTCAACAGCCTAGTCAACGTTAGTACAGACAAGGAAACAGATGCTCACCTGTGCTAGTGCTCTCTTAATGACTTTGCCAACGTCTTGTCTCCATTCAGGGATGTCAGGGTTGTGGTAGTCCAAGTTGGGAGAAAATGACAGGAGCTGAGATTGGAAATACTCTGGAATAAAGAAAGTATTTATGAGAAGATTAAATTATTTAATGTTCTCATGCAGTGTTTAGGGTACAGGCAAGGGTGCAGAAGACAACAGCAGGGCCATCACTATCCTAAAGCAAGAGAGTGAGAAAAGGCAGAGGGAAGAAAAAGGCTGGGTAACACTAAGCAGATCAGAAAGCTTGCAAAGAAAGAATGCTTATAATGGTACTTATAAAGGATGTTTTGACTTAACGACAGCTTCTGGCTTTCCCCATAAAAACAGAAACAAGACACAAAGAGGTGAGATGATGCCCTCATGATGCCTCTGGACATTGTAATTTTGCCACTCAACTTCATCAGATTCTGCTCACAAGAAGGTTGACTAGCAAATAAAGGCAGCACCTGGCTGAAATTTGGAAGGCCTGTCTGTACAACTGCAGAGTGAACCATTGCTGTAAGTAATGTTTTCTGTTTACCTTCCTGGAGGGAAACCAGGAGTGGTTAATTCCCCAACAAAAGAGAATCCAGTGGTACTAATGACTGGCTCATCAAGCAATGGCTATTGACAAAACACTTTGAAGTTCTGTCCTGACTGAATGATTGCTGGGAGGAAGAAAAGCTTCCTACACTTAAAATACAGAACGATTTTAATTTTTCTCCCGTTCCAGCTCTCCCCACTGGTCTCACCAAAGACCAAGTCTGGAATCCTTATGGCAGTTGTACACAACAAATTTGGGCCACTGGGAGGCACAGATCTAGGATGGGAACCACAGATCCAGGATGGGAACCACAGATCCAGCTCAGGGATGGACATAACCCAGGATGGGAACCACAGTGTTACAAAAGTTCTCAGTGTAGAAGATTCTTCTTTCTGTTTTAGGAGATGTTCTGTGCCTCACCTTGAAGCAACTGATCTCCAGACACTTCAGATAAGTACCATTAATCATTTGTAAGAAGGCACCACTTTTAGATCAAGATAAACCTGCCAGAGTATAAATGAGGAAATCCACAGAAAAGCAGGGATGTGCCAGCACACCATTTATGTGGCATTTTTTTCAAGAACTGTTCTTTCTTTTTAGATGGTGCAATATATTTTTAAATTAAACAAGTATCGAAGCGCTCAGGGAAAGTCTCTCAGGTTCTGAAGGTTTAACTCAGAGTCAGAAGTATAAAGTCTTTGACTTTTGACCCCTTAGTACCATGTCCAATTTAATTTTTGAGCAAATTCTTTTCTGTTAATCTCAAATTAAGAATATACCTGAATAAATGTCCTGCACTGATAACACCAGAAATACCTGCCTAGATTACGGCCTAGACCCATAATCACTTGACTCAGGACACAGATTAGGATACAAAGATACATGTCAGAGGACATGTTTTCTAAAAGGATCACTCATTTATGTACTTGGACTTGAACTCATCACCAGACTGAGGGGCTGGAAAGACTCCTTCCTTAGACAGGTCAATCTGCAGCACAGCACTGGACAGGACTATCTGAACTGGATCCAAATGGGTTAACTCCTCTTTGTGATAGAACCCAAAACTTTGGATCTTCTGAACAAAATGGCAAAATTTCTTCCAAGGTGTTTAAAAACAGCATCAGGAGCTCTCTGTGGGACCTACTGGGACTAAAGATCAAGATCACCTGTGGGTATCACTCTTAAATATATTTGATTCAGGTTTATTCCATAACTAGTGGAAGAATGGAAATTTCCAAGTAAACACTGCATTTTGCAGTGCTCAAAATTATGAGGTAGAAGGTTCCTAGTATTTGATAATAGCAAGTCAAGGAATTACTAAATCACATTAACAAATTATTAAAGCCGATTGCATTTCATGGCCAGACAATCAATAAATATCTCTTTAGCTGCTGTTAAATCTGAGTATACAGCAGGACATTTATTTGTATTTAATTACTGAAATAAGACACACACAGTGCTGAACTTCAAAGTATCCCGAGTTATTTGAAGCCCAAGTTTCTCAATAAAACTTAAAGCCCAAATAAAAGCTTGTCCTCAATTCTGGATGCCAAAAACTGGATAAGGAAAATAAAAACTGGTCCAGGGCAGGAATTATTCCAGAAGTCCTGGTCAAAGCTTCTGAGAGAGCCTATTCACCCAGGATTTAGCAAGTCCCAAACAGGGTAAGCTCTGTTGTCTGCCAAAGGGTGCTTTTTGAAGCCTGTGACAGGCAGATGTGGCAAGAACATACCAAACAATACCCATGGAGAAGTCCAGTGGGCACACTCACACCTCCAGCTGTGACATGAAAGATGGGTAATGATACCAAAATCAGAGTAATTTCTGTCTTCTTTTCTAGACCTCTCCTGACCCCTGTCATTTATAGAGATACCAGTTGCATTCAGATCACCTTAATGATGCACTGTGACTATTTCTTTCCACAGCTGGGAAGATGAAGGAAGACAGTCTGGTTCAAGCGTTTTTTATTTTTGATAGTTCCCTGCCCAGGTGTGCAGACAGATCAACAGACACAGGAGACACCAGCCACCTTGTTAATGCCGAGGTTATAAACTTGTTTAGCTGCCCCACTCTATTCACTTCTGTATTTTGTCATCATACACATCTGAGCTACTTTGTCATTAGAGGTTCCTTCAGGCATTATCGAGTTCCTAGAGTTCATTCTGGATCAGCACTGATTATCTGCCCTTCACCCCTAAGATGTGATTGCAAAAGGCTGAGGGTACCATGCACTGCGACCTCCTTGGTGTCCTGGATGAGGGTGTTGCCCCCAGCGACCTGCACGGTGACAGTGTTCATCCCCTCCATGGTGAACATGTACGAGATGCTGCTCTCCAAGGTGATCAGGGGCTGTAGGAGACAAACACAAATGACAATACCAAAATCAGGGTGAGATTATCTCAGGAACACAAAATGCACCTGATTTATCCACCAGGCAACAATGGCCTTGCTCCCTGATACAGGTGTGGTGCTGCAAGTTTGCATGTCCTGTTAAGGCCCAAACACCATCCCATGTGCAGTGTCCCTCAGGCAGAGGTTTCTCTCATTTCAATAAATGTTTCCTGAAATATTCTTCCATTGAACTGCAACCCATTATTGTATGGACTCCTCAGCAGACCACAGTCAGCAAATGCAGAATCAGTGCAGCGGAATGCAACGTTGTACACTGCCATATTTGCTGTACAAAACCCAACCTCAAACTGAAAAAAAACCAAAGATGCAGATGCTTCTTCAAACAATCCATATTGTTCAGATTCAGGGCCAGCCTTTGCTTTTATGTGCACAAATCCATTTATCTCTCACAGAACAACACTGCTCAGGTCAGAATGAGGACATCCAGCACTGCCCTGTCCATGCTGTGAGTCTGTGAGCAAGCTGCAGCCACAAGCTGGCAAACTGTGCTAACCAGGCTGAAAGCATGGCAAAATTCCTGCTGACAATGCTGACTGAATGTGGCTGTGGAAGAGATTCACACTGGAGCAGCCCATGGGAAGGGCCCACATTGAAGAAATTAATGGAAAACTGTCTCCCATGGGAGGGACTCCCTCCCATAAGCAGGGGAAGAATGGGAGGCATCTTCCCCCTGAGGAGGAAGCACTGGAAGAGACAACATGTAAAGAACTGATCACAGCTCCCACTCCCTGTCTCCCTGCACTGCTGGCAAAGAAGGAGGCAGAGAATTCAGGAGTGAAATTGAGCCTGCAAAGAAAGGAGAGCTGTGGGAAGGTGTTTTAAGATTTTGTTTTATTTCTCATTATCCTATTCTGATTTGATTGATAATAAATTACACTAATATCACAATGTCAAGGCTTTTTTGTTTTTTAACAGTAATTAATAGTATCTCTCTGTCATCATTGTGACCTGATTTTGTTATATTTTATGTATCCTACCCATGTGAGGAGGGGAGTGATAGAGTGGCTTTAGTGGGCAGCTGGTGTCCAAACAGGGTCAACCCACCACAACTGAACATCAAAGGTCCAGCCCTCACAGTGCCACTGATCTGAGCTGGTCTATGGAAAAAAACATCTTCATTTAGAGAAACTACAAAAATGGAAATAGTGATACTAATCTCCATTGCAAAAGCACACAGAGGTCTAAGAGAATAGATAAAGCCATTGTACCATTGCTGTTGTCCCTTCACTACACTGCCAGTTTGTTTTCAGAGGAAGACTTCTAAACTGTCACCTTCCAGCTCTCACACTTTGTCTCATCGGGCCGCCGCCCTGACGACACTGCACAACAGTGGTCACATATGCCATTTTCATAGCCAAATCAAAATTTCCACCTGCACAGGCCAGACTGGCAAACACATTTCTTTCTCTCTAGAATATCACCTTCCTTTGACCCCTCATCCATGAGCTGAAAAAGCAGTAAAAACAAAAAAAGTCTTATCACATGGCACACACAGTCCAAGGGTGCCAGCTCGTGCCAGCCCTGGAGGCCCAGCTAACATTTACTGAGATATCCACAGACCCTGGAGAAGCTGAATGGGCCTGTATCAAACTGCAGTGATATCAGCAATCCTCCTGGAGGTTACAGATTGTGGTTCTGTGCACAGGCAGATAAGGGGATGCAGTCTGGCCTTTAAAATTACGATTTTTTCTTTTTGTATGTGTGTAGGCTGGACATTCCATTATCATGGATGATTTCACCTCCATCATGGAGTTTTAACATTTAGCCAGCTCCTTAATTTTAATTCAAGAACCAAGACCTGGAAACTAACTCTAAATTAAATCAAGTAGTTTAAGGTTCATTTGCTCAAACCTATTAGACAGCTGGATACATTTATTAAACTGGACCTGTGTTAATCCAGGCAAATTTGCCTTTGGGCATATTGCAAAAATCAGTACAGTAGAAATTCAGTACAGGAGTTTCAGCAGGTTGGGGAAAGCAGTAGAAGAGTCTCAGCCAGGTCAGTTGTGTCTAAGACAATATTCTCCTGTGCAGCAGCACAGAGAGTGAGACTGTACAGTGACACCAGACACATCTGGTTCTGCCTGGGATGGCTATGGACTGAACAGGAAAAGAAGTTGCAATCCCTCAGCATGGAACTAAAATATATCACCTAATAATACTAGTCACAATATTACACACCTCATCCTTTAATTCAGTGTCCCCATCTTCCACCTCCACTCAGAACACCATAGTTCACTCATGAGTGGGCACAGAGAAAGATCTGACATATACATTAAACATCCCAGGAAGAATTTTGATGTGATACAGACTGCTGTTCTGAAAAAAGGTGGCTGATACAAGTTATGTCTATATCCCTTGCCATATTTCTGTCAGAGTTAAAGTACATTCCATGAGGTAGCTGGAGATAACACTGCAAAGATTGAAGATTGCTCTGGGTCTGAGATTCAGACAAGGTAAGCGGCACCATGTTTACTCTTCCATGTTTCAGCACTGTGTACAATCATGCCAAGGTGTCAAAGGATCAGCTACTCCATGTGCAGCCATGTCCAAAGTACCCATCCCAAACACATCCACATCGGCTTGTACTCTGCTGCCAATGGGTCTGAAATTTAAGCTAGAAGATAAAACAGACCATATTTCCAAGCCAGAAGCAAACTCTGTGAGAACTGTGTGAAAATCTTCAGCAAACACCACTGCTTTGCACTACCTTTTCTAAATTGCTTTCTATTTCAAAAAATCTTTTTTAAGGTCCTATACACAATCAACTTCTATAGTAAGGACAAAAACAATGGCAGGAAAACTCTATGCTGGAGGGCTTAAGAGGATGATCAAGTTACCAGTACCTAAATTGTCCCAGATGTACTTTAATGGTTCTCCATGTGTGAGCACTGAGCCAAAAATACCTGAACTGCAACATGATTTTGCATGCCTGTATTTCAATGCAGTATAAACGATGTGGAATTACCTGGTACTTGCAATGGACTGGATGTGCATATGTGGGTGGTTGCCATAGTTCAGCTAGGGCACAGCAACTTGCCAATTTACAGTAAATGGTGTTTGGTCCTGAGCTCTTCTGCTGCCTCAACTACGCTTCCAAAAAAATCAGCAAGTTCTTACAGTGAGCTCCCTAACTGGATGCAAAATCCCAGTAGAAGCAGTACTTACTGTTTTTATTTTGCCTCTCCTGATATTGTTGGTAGCTAGGGTAAGAGGTTAAAACTAAGCAGCTTTGTCAAAGAGAAAACAAAATACTTGCATGCTTATTTTTTATCTCAAGTTCCATATTTCATATAAAATCCCCATTTCTTTCTGCTGCAATCTCACCTCAGTGCACACCTTCAATTGCAAATGTAGACAATGACATGACTTAAACTGCTTTTGTAAATAACAGCAGAAATGTATTTATTGCAGAATCAACAGCTGTACATTTCACAACTGTAAGCATGAAGAACTGTGCCTGTCTCACTCTTAAAGCCTATAATAAAAACTGTAGCTGAAAGGCAATCCTGCTCTCTCCATTTGAAAGCATGACATTAACTTGTATTTTCATTTACTTTAACTATTGCTAAAAAAGCTCTTTATAATACATACAGTTACAATACACATCATTTGAAAATTCACTACAAAGAAGTCTCATCTCCCTCTCTAACATAGCCAGACTCTTCAGCTTGAAATTCTAGATACGACTGTTTATTTGAACGCCCAGACATTTACAGTACTGTGTTGGGATCCAGCATTATGTACTGCACACTGGCACATAATGGAAACCCCTTTGGTTATTTGAACACCAGCAGTTTTTAAACACTGTGTTGAAGGCCAGCATTATTCCACACATAGTTCAGTTTAGTTGCAAGTGAACGCTGGTAATAACAGTGGTCTTCAAATCTCAGTAGGGCTGATAACAACCAGATGGAGAAAGTAATGACTCCTAAGAACAACCCAAGACAGAAGGAAATAAATACACGAAGGTTGAAGTTCAGATAATGACAACCCTTTTCAGACAAGTTAAAAACTAAAACACAAAACAGACAAAGGCAAGAAGTTTTTATTAGGGCTGAGAGTGTTCCCTGACTGTTGTGATAAGCTTAGGAAGAAAAAATGATCCAAAGGGTATCTGTACCTTGGTGCTGTTGCCAAACCACCAGAAGTAGGTAAGTGTGCCTGCCTGACTGGGCCAAACAACTGCAGTAATGTTGACATCCTTATTTCTGATAGCAACAAAGGGGACACTCAGATGGACGTGCTCCACTGGACCTGTGGGAAAAGAGTTCATTATTAAAGGCTTTGAGCTAAATCCTCCCTGCACAGTTGTGAACAGCAAGGATCTTTCTTTTAAATAAATCAGAAGTCTTATGTCAGCAGTGAGTCTAGTTTAGAAATAAAAGAGAATTTCAGCAGTCAATGAACAACAGAAAAAGATAATCAGATTTAAAAAGAATTTTTCCCCCGCTATTATGCATATTTTCCATAGTGCTAATTTTCAGACAGTGTCAGCACTGGGTTGAGAAGAATTTTTTAAATGTATTTTGAAGAAAAACAATGAACTGGTTTTGCATTATATAGGGAAGTTGCTACCGTAAGCCATAAGGATAGGACACAAGAAAGGGATAGGACACAAATGAGAAAGAAGGCTTTTTCTTGAAAATACAGCCACTGAGCTACTAAGATTTGTGGGAAAATCATTTTAGCCAAAATGGCTTAAATCTGGTTTTATAAGAGGCATTTATGACTTGATTAAATACCCCCAACAGTTTTTTAAAGGGTCTCCAAAATAAAGACTTGTGATTTTGGAAATCCTTTCTATTTTTTTGACTTAGGCCTGACTTTGGGAAGTCTTTGGGGAGTCAGCTGCCCCTAGTAAAATATCAGGAACCACTTGAAAAATGTGTGCATTGGCACAACAAAGCATGTAACTGTCAGAAGCACTTGATTCTGAAAGACTTAAAAAAAAACAAAGTACCAATGCAAAGTTGCATCTAATAAATGCAAATACCCAGAATAAATCCAGGGCATGAAGCCCTGAATTCAGAAGGCAGATTCTCTCTAGAAAAAACAACAATGTGTAAAAAATACTGAGGTTTTGTTTGGTAGTTTCTATAAAGCTTCTACTATCTCCATTGTTTTTCTCCTTGTTTAATCTTTTGGTTTTGCTGGTACTGAATTTCAGTTGATAACTGCTGCCCATCAGTGTTACTTTCTGGGTAGTACCTTTAAAACACAGCAAACTGACAGACTATCCCTGTGGGATGGAAAGGACAAAATAAGACAGAATCCTTTTTTTTTTTTAAGACATTCATTCTGGGAAGCAGGAAATTTGGTGATTTTAACTGAGACAATCCTCTTGTGTTACCTCTCAGCACGGAATGAGGACATTAATCAGTTCTCCATCTACTTGGATTACAAAGACTGTGGAGAGCACAAGCTGTTCTTTCACCACTGCAACATAGAGCTCCAACCACAAAAGGAACCTATTCTTGCTTTTGGCACCTTAAAACTTGATCTTTTTTCCCCTCCTTTTTACCAAGAGCTCTCTACCAGCAAGTCATTCCTGAGCTGTGACCATAGGAAGCACTCTGGGTTTGCAAGAACAGCAGGTTCCCCTGAATATTTTGTGCCAGTGCATGTAAGAGGAAAAACACTAATTTTGCTCCCTTTAAATATCAAGATAAGCAGCTTGTCAGCAGATTCCAGAAAGCTAAAAAGTTTACTGGCTGCTAATAAAGCTGCAGGGTAGAAAATTAATGTTGCTTGAGGCCAAGGAGCCTTTTTCTCTCTTTTTTTTTTAGCACAAGATCCCAATATCAGCACAATTGTATAGTAAGAATGAATCTCAGGCATATTTGTCTGTACATTTGAACTTCAAGGTCAGATCTCCTATATTGACCAGTACTTCCAAATATATTAAAAGTTTAGTACTGAGGTGTCATCTTATTTCAGCATTAGCATGAATGTAAGTGGCTGCAAAATATTTCCCTAGAGATAATGATAATAAATTGTCCACCTAAGAATGCTATGAAAGTCAAAGGAGAGATCTGAAAGGTTAATGAAGAAAAGGGTGGAGCAGCAAAACCAAGCCAAGAACTGTCCCTGGTTGCATTCTGCTTTAAAATCCTCACCATGAAAATGTAGTTCCTTTGAGAAAAATCAGATAATCCATACAAATCTGGTTGTTATTACCAGGTAACCATCGCTTTTGTCAGCTAATGGCCCAAGGTGAAGGAAAAAACAGTTAATGCTCTAATAACAGGTTGTTAAGTGCAGCCATGATTGACTTTGAGGGAATTATGAGCATAATAAAAGCTTCAAGGAACATTTATTCCTTCACACAGGGAGCTGGAAATTAAAATGGAGAAAAAAGTTCTTGAGTATTGGAAATTTCTAATGTGCTTCCTTTCAGCAGAGTAGCTCAAGCACAAGGCAGGATGTAAGACATTCTGACAGGTAAAAAGGGAAGGCAGACATAGCTATGATCACCATTAGGGGCAAAATTGATGGGGTGCATCTGAATACAGAAGATCTAATACTCTGAGAGTAGATCAAAAAACTGGGCTTTTTTTTGTCTCATCCTGCATTGCACACTCTCTGGTCTCTGCTGTGGCTTTGAGAAGTTAACTGAGGGCTCTATATTTGAATTTGCTCATGTGTCAGATGGAGAGAAATTGCATTGATCTACCAAACAGGACAGAAACTTCAGGGATGCATGTCAAACACATGAAATGTGAAAAGCAGCACATACATCAGTACATTCATATCTCAGGAAGAATGCTCAGCATAATGCTTCTATTTCATTAAATTAGCACTGTGAAAACACTGTGAATACTCTGAAATTCTGAACGAGTGACTCAAAAATTTAGTAGTTTAATGTAATCCTCTTGGAATGAGACGTGTACTGAAAATACACATTTGGACGTTGTTTCATATGCTGCTTGATCTCTGACTCTTTCAGAAAGCCCTATAGACATTTTCAAACTTTTCTCTGTAACTCTGAGGACGGCAAATATACTTGTGTTAAAAAAAAAAACCCTTCCTTTTCCCTTCATTCAATAAAGTTTATTTAACAAGTTAGAAGAGTGTCTAGAAGCCCAAGCCTTTGGAAGAGCAGGAGCTGCACGTGTATGTGGGTTTGCATCTATTCTTAGGCCCTACTGAAGCTGCAGGGACTTTCACTGAGGTCAGATTTTTGCCCAAGGAATGTGGCAGGTGGAAATACTCACAGACCACGTGCAGGAAGAGGACAGCAGTGTCTGAGCCCAGGCTGTTCTCTGCAAAAGCCGTCACCTGGAAGATCCCGGCACTCTTGTACACGTGCCGGATGCCATCCTCCACAGGGCTGAAATTGGCATAGGACACTGCAATGCCATCTCCAAAATCAAGCTGGATGTTTGTCCTTTGGAGATCACCCTGCAGCAGAGAAGGCTGGAGTAGGAAACTGGACTGATAAGAAAGGAATTGTATTACCCTCCATCCCATTTCATTAGCATGGACACAAAGTAGTAACTTTTCGAATAAAGCTGAGCTTTATTTGTCACTCCCCAAAGTGGCCAGACACAGAGAGCAAAGGACCAACACCTCACCCTAAAGTAACTGAAACAGGTGACATGAATCATCTCTTGCAAATATCCATCCCTGATTACATAGAGTTTAGAAGACCAGTTTCAGCTAGACATGCAGCTTCAGGATGGCTGAATTTATACAGGTTGAGTCCCACGTTGAGGACTGACAGATTTTTTTGTCTAATGTCAGTCAACACAGAGACAGGGCCTGGATACACAGGAGAATGAAGCAGATGATGAGAAAATCTCTTCTAGGATTACTCTCAATGACAGTTATTAAATGAAGGAGGAGAAAACAGACAAGAAATTCCAGCAGCACAGGTATTGTCTGCCGACAGAACTTGCACTATTTTCATTTAAATCATGCTTTAAACCACTGTAGTTGAACTGTAGAGGTGTCTGTTATTTCAGTTTCTTGGAGCCTTATTTTATACTTGCCCCCAGCTGACTAATGTAACACAAAACAAGGGTAATTTAAACAAAGCTGAAGCTCACTGCAGTGATTTCACTAAACTGAAATAAAACTACAACTCAGATTAAATCTCTGCAGCTTTAGCTTTCTGCATATATATAATATGTGTTGTGCCAAGTAATTTCCTTTCATGAAAGAGCTGCACTGTATTCACTGGGAGTGATGAAGACACCACTGCATTTTGGAGATGTTCCTAGCCCCAAACCGAAGTCAATCCCTAGATATATTGAGGATGTGATCTGAAAGTTTTTTAAAAAAATTGAAAAATCTCTGCTCATAAATTTACCTTTTTTTAATGGGAAATTCAGAAGTATTTTACAGTCATCTCATAAACCCCATTATAGCTGTAAATGCACAGGGAGAACACAAAAGAAGCCAGACCACAATGAAGCAGGTCCCATGTGTAGAAAATCAGGACTTTAGCAGCCCCCACAGAATTTATCCTCCTCATAGACTATACCTGCATAAAGAAGTCAGAGGGCAGGAAGGGTATTTTTCAGATGTCAATTTACTTTGAGTATATACTTGAGGTCTTTAGACACTCATATAATCAGGATTATTGCATGTAGTTTTTGAAATATGGATATTTGATTATATATGTTAGATCCCTCTCCTTCCTTGCTCCATCATTCCTGTTCATGGGAGCCAGGGGAGTTTTGGCTATTGACTTGATCAGGGCACCATTTTCATCTCTGCCCTACTTGGACATTAAAAGTTCAGTATAAACCAAAGAACAATCAGAAAGGACTAAAGTGGTAGTGACACTAAAACGTACCTATAATATTGAGTAGTCAATAACATCCTTTAGACAGAGAGTTTTTAAAGTCACTCTAAAAAATTCTCTAGCAGGAGCAAAATTACACTCTTGAGATATTCAGTTATTTGATAGAAAGGCTCCCACAGCTTGTTAAACCTTTCAAAACCACTTCTCAGGGGGATGCACTAAGACCTCAAGTCCAACTCATACAGAAGATACTGAACAGAGGATAAAAATTTGATCTGGGCTGGATTCATCACTGATGACCTCAGGCTGAAATCTCTTGCACCAATCATGGCAGCTCATCTCCCTTGCTTGTCAATTCTCTTTTCTATTTCCTCCTTGCTTCTCCAAAATGATTCTATCTGAAATGAGATGGTTTCACATAGAAAAGCAGGAACAGATTTTTCATGACTAAACAGTAGCAGATGATCTTTTCACCCAGTTATGAGCTGGGTCTTCAGTGCAAACGCTGCCCATCACACTAATCATGTTTTCTTTCTCCTTTCCATACCTCTGTATTCAGTATATAAAATACTAAACCAAACATGTTAGTGCCACATAAAGATGTCAGATATTCTGGAGTTTATAAATATAAATTAAAATAGAAGGGAAGTAGAGGCAGTTCAAAAGGAAAAAGAAATCATTGCTATCCATTTATATTCAAGAGGCATGTTTTGCTCCTTTAAGCTCCATAAATAACTGAAAGGGAACAAGGTATGGGCTGTCACAAAGATTGGCTCTGAGTATGGAAATCAGTGAACAGACGTGGTCAAGAACACAACTTCCCAACAGCTATTTGGCAGTCTATTACTTCTTTGTGATCAAAACCACAGTCAGATTAAAAAAAAAAGTCTAAAAAGGTTCTTATCTCCTCATGTTCCCTTGCATGTATACAGCCCAAATCACAGTCCAGCCCCATATTCCTGAAAACACAGAAAAAATCATCAGTCATTCTGCATTCCTTTGTCCGCAGTCATTGCCACACATGTATTCTGAATACCACTGTGAAGAATCCTACTAAAGCTAATTCCATAAATCCTGAGAAGTTCAGGTTTTGATTAACTGTGATGAAGCCGTCTTTTAGCACTGACAGCCTAAAGGTCAGTCACCTTCATATACTGAGGGTGTGTACTAGAAGGCAGGAAAGACCTGCTGGCTCATCAGGGTGAGTCTGACAGAGCTGAATGGAGCCCACACAGATGTATCCATAGCAGGGCTGGTCAGGCTCCTGTTTGGCTCAGAAAGGAAGTGTAAACTTAGGTACAAAACTACCACCAGTAAACAGACTGACCAGAGAAGGTGGAGGAGGACAGGAATGAATCATATGGCAGCAAGGTAAGTAATATTCAAGACCTCTACAGAAATTATTTCTTCCAAGACATGAGGAAATCTTTGGCCAATTCTTCTTAGGTTCACACTAAAAGACTGGAATACATTTGTTCAAAATCTCAGTGTTCCTTTTCTTTTCTTCCTGAAAGTCTATTATTTTAAGAAACAAACTCAACACAACTTTCTGTGGAATAAGCTGTTCACCTAGAGAGGCATGTTCTGAAGATCCTCTTCCCTTAGAAAAAAAGAGGTTGTTTCAATGAAATATTTTTTTAACTGCCATTATTTTTCAACAACAGACATGAGAGTGAACGCCCTCACATATTTATTCAACTGCCTCTTCAATCTCTAAATCCTTGCAAAGATTTCACTCTTCAGCTACCTTGACTGCTGCCTTATTCCCCATCTGTTTATCATTCTTCATACGCAGCAGTTCTGCTTGAGTTCCTTAATAAATTACTAGTTGATTCCTAATTTTTAGATTATATCTGTTCTTTTCTGAACTCCCACTCATAGTGTCTATACAAATTGTCTTACCATGTCAAGTCTGCAGAATAGAAAAGAAGCAGCAAGTAGACAAGAAATCCCCCTTGTATAAAAGCAAAGCCTGTATGAACCTCTGAGGAAGTAGTAAAGAGGCCCTGTCAGATTAGTGTAGTCCCAGTGAAATACTTAGCTATTGTATAAGAATTTAATTTAGTGTGAGAATGTGTCTCTGTGGGTGGTCTGCCTCAGCTGTCTCCAGGTACTGTTCCAAAATAACACACACAGGACAGAAAATGTGACAAAAACAGTTGTGCTTCTCCAGCACCAGCTCAGCTCCTGGCCAGAAGAGCCTCAACATTTTGATGCTTTTGGCAGCAGCACATGGCCTGGTGTCACTTATTCCACTGTTCGCTACAAAGGGAACTGTACCAATAGATATAAATACAGTAGATAAAGGCTGGGGGCTAGAGGTGCTTTAAGGAGACTCAATTCCTACTGCAAATAACAATGCCCCTCATTGTTCCCCATGAGTGAACATGTTCCCCACTGATCTTAACCTTTCCCAGAAAAGCTGAAGTTAAACATTCTCATCCCAGATACAGAATTGTTGATCACAGAAACACCACTTCTGCCTCATGAACTCCATAAACTGCAGTTTACTGGAGGCAGCAAGAAATGAGTGGGGAAATAAATTTTTTGACCAGATCTTTCTTCGGCATTAACATCATCACTGACAGACAAGATAACTACACCTTTGGTGTGACCCAATATGGCCTGCTTGTGTGAGTCACTATAGCCTTCAATTCTCTTAAATTCCTTAAGACTCATCAATCTCAGGACTATTCACCATTTCATGGTCCCCCTTGATTGCTATTTCCCTCTCAGTAACCTGAAAAGTGAAGGAAAAGAAGGACTGGCAAGTCCTGCCACACAGAGGAAGGTTTACTGAGATCACCACCACACCTCTTCCATGAGGATGATGAAGGTGGCGTTGTGGCCCTGCTCCATGACCAGCTTCCCATCCGAGGTGAGGATGTGCAATCCTCGAGGTGCTTTTCCAGGGCATTTCTCCATCTTGGCCATGTACTTCTCTCGCAAGCCATCTGTGCAGTTGTTAGACACAATCCTTCGGTACCTGGGCAACAGTAACAAAAGGACATTGGGCTCAGACAGAGGGTGGAAAAGTTCCTTTGTTTTGTTTTTTGTTTTGTCTCTCCACATTAATGCATGTGTTTTTTCAAAGACTAACTGCCTGCGCGATCCCCTCATAGAAAGGAAGACTGAAAGAAACCCAATGCTATATTATGTAGGAGAAAGCCAAACCAATCACAATTCAACCTTCTCCAGAGATTCCCAGCAGCTTCACTGGGAAAGAGACACACTGTGGAGGTGAAATACTCTGCCCTACTGAAAGGTAGAGAATTCCTCCAACCCAATGCCTGCAGGATTGCATCTTGCATTCCAGATTTTTAATTACACCATTTATTACGTTTTGTCTGCCTCTATTGGGCTAGAGGGCACTTGAAAAAATATACCAAGGGCTTTTCCCAGCTCAGTTTTAAAATGATTTGAGGTTTGGATTTTTCTCTTGGCTCTTCTTGGAAGAGGTTTGCTACACACCAAGACACTTGGCTATTCCCAGTGTTGTTGAGGGGGGTTAACCCTTTCTATTAATTTCATACCAACCCCAAATATTTTCTTGTTGCTCTCTGTCAAGGAGGCCACAAGCAATCATACTGGCCAGAGCTCCTGTAATTACGTCCCATATTTAAAGCAACTTTTCAGCTGAAAGGGGGTCTCTGAGGTCAAATGCCTCTGGACTCCCAGCAGCTCCACTTCATCTAGGAACAGAGCTGGTTCCTGCCATAACCATGGAGCAGGCAGGACACATGACCCAGAATCAGCCCTACAAAATTTCAGCCTACAGGGCCTGTCCTGTCCTAGAAGGAACATTGCAATTTTGCACCAGCCAGTGAAACTCAAGTCTCACAGCATTTCCTGCATGATAGTAGAGCATTTGCAAAGTGATGCTGCCATAATAAGCCAACACTTGCCATCTGTTCTGGGTTAGACCAGGAGAAATCAGCACATGAAGCTCGTCTGAAATGCAAGGCATTGTATGTGCAAAGTGAAAATGGCAGAGGAAGAAAACATAAAAGAGGCTAAAAATTGCTCATTTGAGCCTTCCTAGAAGCTGATATAAATAGGAGCTGTAAGACAGTAAGAGGTTCAATAAAATACAATGTGAAATACCTCAAACCTGTCCATGTAAATGTTCAGCTGTCTCTCAGACAGACCTTTTTGATTTGTGTTTTAATTTTGCAACAAAGGGGAGCTCCAAGTCTAGGCTCCAGGGATCACACATCACAAGCTAGCAATGCAATGTCTACATGTCACTTGTGTTAACGGGCTTCTCCCTGTCTCTGAGGAAAAAGGCAATTTTCCATACAGATGCCACTGCCAACATCACCTCATGGATAAGACTGAAAAAGAGCATAATGGGATGCAGAGGAAAAAAGAACTATCCAGGTATCTGCAGTCTGTCTACTGCAGTCACCCACACCAGACAGACGGCAAGATGCACTTACCCAGTGCTGTTCCAGTAGTTCTGACCAACATTGCAATCCTTGGACAGGGAGGAGGGGCTGAACCAGAAGGCTGGGATGCACTGGTTGTTGCTGTGCCTCTCATATCCATAGTCACTGTGGAGACAAGCCACGAGTCCATCACTATACCCTCCACTAGAGCTAGCTCAGAGTTTTAGGTGATGTCCCCAAAGCAGGTGTGTATTGGTGGTTTTCTGCTGGGATGGCACATCACGGATTGGGCCCATCCAGAGACAAAGTGCTGGACTAGTTTGAGAGGCAGGAACACAATTCACTGAAGGCATTTAATCCCAACAACAGCAGAACTACCAACCTTGCAGAGCACTGGAGAGGACTTGTGCTTCATTTGGCAACAAAACATGACAGAGATTCAGAAAGAATTTTGTATGGTTCATTTCTTTTCCTATTAATCTCTAACTTAAATTGCACTTTTTGGGTTTTTTTGCTTTGTTTGCTTTTAGAACAAACCAGGATAATTCTAACATCTAATGTCACTTTTTCACAACAGTGGCTAGGAATGTAAAGCACAAGAAGCACTTCCTGAACAACTAGCCACAGTATGTATATTTATGTATGTTGATGGGCTCCCTGACTGAGCTGTGACTTGCCTGAGAGAAAAAAAGGGGCTGATGTTTTTCCAACACTAAACTACAACATAGCCAACTTCATAGTCTAAGCATTACATGGTATTGTGTCATGCAGGGAAGGCAATCCAAGATATTGATTCTTCCTTGGGCCACCTAAGAGTGGAAGTGTACACAACCACATCCAAAATTTCTTTTTACAGCTGCCTTTGTGTGCTAATACAATGATGAAGCAATAGGATTAATCCAAAGCTTTCCATAAGCTTTAATAGGGTCTGGATCAGGATTCTATGTGTAGTCTTTATTGACAGGCTGGATTCAAAGGACAAATAAAAAGAGATTCTGGATTTTTGCCTGCAGCAAGTTAACAAATGCCAACATGCTAAACCTCTGTGAAAACACAGACACGACAGAAGTCACTGTCTTGAAAGCATTCTGTGCCCTTTAGGACTCTCTGAGTTTTATCCTTCCCCTGTTCACAGCCTGAACTGCCAACAGAAAGTCTCTAGGAAGAGCTTTGGTGAGACAAAATTGTGCTACGTCCCCAATGACCGGGGCTGCTACTGTTCTTTTTTTCGAGGGCAAAAATTCTGTAAGCTAATTTAAATGGTTTGGAGATTCCCTAATGCTCTTTCTCTCAACATTCAATTTAATCATTCTCAGTGGGTCCGACCTGCACAGTCGAAAATGCCTGGCAGGGACTTTGTAATTAAAAATATTCAGGAAGAGCTGTACTTTGGCCCAAAGAAGAAAAGAGCTGCATAAATATTTAATAAAATTAAAGACAACATTGCTGTGTGCCCTCAAGGTTCTATGCTTGTTCATTAACTTCTGGTAAATGTATATTAAAACCTCACATGCTGCCCACCTTCCCTCTCATAAGCCCCAGGGTTTGCATAAGTTAAGGAAATAATCAAGTCCAGCTGTTGTGCTGTCTTTCTCAGGAAAGCTATCTTGACAGAGTAAATAAAGAAGCAGGAGGAGGGAAAAGAAAGCTCAGCGAGCACTTTAATACCACCTATGAGATCCTTCTGCCATTCTCTCTGTTAGAGAAAGGCCAGGATTTGCTTCTGGAAATGACTGCAAGGGTTGGCAAGAGTCACCCCTAATCCTGACTCATAAGGACTTGTTGAACTGCGGCATCATGATTTAGGCCCCTGAATTTTAGATCAGCCTTATATCTAACTGCAGGGAACAGCACTGCAACCATGAGGCAAACAAGGGCAAGGGCACTGTGACCAAAGGGGAGGGAGCACAGCCCTCACAGTGTGTGCTGAAGGGCTCCTGCAGTTATTTGTCCTATCTCCACAGCTCTCAAAGGCAAGTGTCATCACAGCAAGCGGCACAGGGTGCTCCAAGGCCAGAACCAGCTCCAAACCGTCTTACTGCGGAAGCAGAGGGCCCATCTGCTGGGACTTGCTGGTCACTGTACTCACACAGTCCTGGCTGCTGACCCTCCTCCTTTCCCTGACACCCCACAGGACCTGCTCAGCTCAACCCAAGGGACAGACCAGTCAGTGCTTTCAGGAACAACTGGCAACTGTGAGCCCAGACAGAAGAGGCTGAGTGGATATTTTTCCTTGAAAAGGAACGACTTTTTCTTGAAAGAGCATCAAGTGAAAAAAGGAGCTGTCCTTTCACCTGTCCCATCCACCTTTTAGTGAGCAGGGAAAAGGCACTTGTCAGCATCTCCCCTTCTCATACTGATATCCCAAGGAAGGCAGATGAATCCGGAATATATTCAGGAATAATCTGTGTCTTGCCACTGACGAGGCAACTGTCTCATCCTTTAGACATCGCAAATCAGAGCAGATGAATCCACCCTTCCTCTCTGAATATCACTTTTAAAATCATCCAGCTCGGTGCCCCACTTCCAGCACTGCCAGTATTTTCCTCAAATGGACTGTCTCACACATTGTTCCAGTCAGCCCTGCTGAGCAGCATCAAAATTCGCCATAAAGTTTCTTCTGATTCTCCATCACCTGCTATAACAATTTTGCAACTGGAAGCCAGTTAACAATTCTGTTGGCAGTGCAGGGTCAAAAGTCAGCTTGTTGTCCTCTAATTGCATTTCTTCTGCAGGACTGACAAGTTTAACAGCAATATCCTCTCATATTAGGGGCAAAGTTAAGGAAAAATGCATGCAAGAAACCCATCAAGTGACTGAAAAGGTGCATTCTGATGCAGACCCTTTACAAGGCAGCATTTAAGGCCAATTCAGCTATCACAGTTTTCCATTTACAGCTTGGAAAAGACAACCTTCACTGTGAAAATACAAAGTGGGTGAGGAAAAGACAGTGTAATGAAAAAAAACCCAAACAAATTCATAAGCATGTCTGGAGATTGGTTATGGATTCACCCCAGAGGCCTATGCCAATGCCAAGGACAGATACTTCAAGGCACGATAGCTTGTCCTGCAAGTTCCCATCATGAGAATGAAGGGGAGAGATCTCATGAGTCAAGATATGGAGTCTCAGATGTAATCTTGACATTAGGAACAAATTAAACACCCATCCAGATCAGATGAAAATCTCTATTCTATATCCCTGGCTCTCTCTTAAAGACAAATTACTACAATATTCAAGAAAATACTTTGGCCAATATTTTTTCTTAATTTTGCTGCATTTCACTATTTCCATGCTCTAAAAGAGAACTGTGAGTCTCAACTATGAGCCTAAGTCCAAATAAATGTACAGATCTCATGTCTCACACATCTTCAGAAATATCTGAAGGTAGGTGAAGTGTTCAGGAGTAGCATCAGTACTAAGTCAGACACTGATCCTGAATAACCTACTATAAAGATTAGAATGTTTTCTCAGCTGATCAGCTTTCAGGGTATTTTGAATTCCATCTGAATGACATTCTGATCATTTAAGCTCAAACATCACAGATATTGACAGTCTTAAATCTTAGAAATATTGCCTATCACAGGTGCCGTGTAGGAATTCCTTGTGCAGAGATCCTGATGTGCATTCTCCAATCTCCTAGCTCTGATTGTCAAGCAATAGCAAGCAGTGACTCGTTTTTCCCCTGCTTTATTTTTAAGCTGCTTTCAAAGTGACCTTAAAGCAATTTGAAAATTATGGTCCCATTAAGTTAGACACACCAATATTTATGCAAAATAAGTAGTTATATCTGACAAGGGTGGGCTGTACAGTCATGTCACAGAAGCCCGTTCAGAAATTTCTCAATAAAACATTAAGAAGCAATAAACTGTTTCCAGCTATTCAAAGGAATAATGATAAAAATGTGCATGTTTTGCTGGCTTGCCCCCTAAGAAGTCAATGACCTTGGGAGTGAGGACAGAGAAATACCCTCCTTCATCTGAAAGGAATATATTTTGGACCAGAGAAGTCCTGGGTGTCACTATTCTGGAATGACAGACATAAAATGTCCATCAGTACTTGCAATTATTTTGCTTTTGAGTTCCAGGCCTGGATTTCTCATGGAGATGAACAAATATTTCCTGCAGGTGAAGGGGAAGCCTCTCTCACTCAGCAGGTTTGGGGATCACACTTCACTATATGGTACAATCACAGCCATAAAGGAGAATGAGACCCAGTTCCTCTGCAAGGTTTTCTGTCTGGTTTGTAGTTTGGGACAAAAGTACAGCCTCTGCACAAGTCCCCAGAGTCACATACTCACCACTCAAAGTCTCCTTGGCCACAGACACACGGTTCAGACACCACAGTTTGGGAATAGTCCCGACCTAGGGAACACTGGACTCCAGGCTTGCGTTTTTTGTAGATCTTCCTCTCTCCCATGACACAAGGCTCTCCCTTCATTGGCCAAGCAACAAGAGCAGAAACACAGTTGTAGTGGCAGCTGGATCTTAAAGGGAGCAGTTTTTCAAAAGACACAAAAGGCAATGAAAACAAGCACTTATCTCTGGGAGGGTGGGGAGTTAGAGTCCTGCTCTCTTTTGTGGCTTTGCAAAATCAAAATTCTCCTTGGGAAGACTCATGAGCACAGTGTGCTCAGTGTTGAGTTGGGATGCCAATGATAATGTGCCCAAAATGCCTGGATGTCCAAGCCATCACACCACACCCACTTATGTCATGTTTCAGAAGGCATCCACCAATATCTAGTCCTACAGATTATCTCGAAAAGACAATGTGGGTGTACGCCAGGTTTCTTCCATATGTCAGATAAAATGCACTGCAGAAGCAAGTGCCCAGGCCTGAATCCCAGGGTAGGGGACAAAATCCAGGTGTGGAACATAGAGCTCAACTGCCTTGCTCTTTCTGTGATAGAGCTGGCTTTGTTTTAGACAATTCTGATGGTGTGTTTCACTGGACTTTTTGAATGCAAAGGTTTCCAAGAACACTACTGGGAGTAGCTAATCTAAAAAAAACCATTTGATATCTACGTGAGTTGCTATAAACAGAATTTTCTCTTTTGCAGAAATAATTTGTCTGCATAGAAGTAAGAAAAAAGACAATACCTAATTGAAATACTTCTCTTCCCTATTACCAGTGATTCCCAACATTGCTGCATGGTTACACATGTCTTCCCTTTTCTTTCATTTATTCAATTCTATGACTTCAATTATCTTATCCTTGCCAAATTAATGTTCATTTCTCATTCATGGATTTCATTCAGGAATGTCACAGTGCCAATGATTCTGGCTCTAGTTACGTTACCCTGCAGGGTGTGGGATATCATACTGGTAGCCAGTAACCCACAAGTAACCTGCACAGGTTATTGACCTCTCAGTTATAGTCACTTCAGGACCTAAATATATCCAGCATGAAAATAAGCCAGTGTATGAAAAGCAAAGCATGTATCCTTCAGCAGAATGAAATAATGTGGTTTTCTCTGCTGTCTTTTATTCAGAGCTTTTCAGACTCAAGGGTTTTACAGATATTCAAGAGTTTTACAGATACCTGCAGGATCTGTGGGATGAATAAATGTTTTTATTTTTGAGTAGGGGAAATAAGAGGCAAACTGAAACAAAATTATTTTCATGAGTCAGTGACAGAGCTACCACGAATTCAGTGTCATCCACAATTCAATCATAAGGTGTAGTTTTACACTGCCCTAAGCACTGAGGCCAAAAAGATCCAGCTGGCGCAATGCATTATTTTCATAAAAA
Source organism: Illadopsis cleaveri (assembly GCA_013399915.1). NCBI lineage: Eukaryota > Metazoa > Chordata > Aves > Passeriformes > Timaliidae > Illadopsis > Illadopsis cleaveri. The sequence goes on from VXBB01013297.1 coordinate 33,378, forward strand.
TAGAAGGCAATCTGAACTTTCCTATAGATGCCTGGCCCCATGTTTATTCATGCACATACTTCAAGGGATGGAAAAAAAAAACAAACCATATGCTTTGCTGTAAAGAACAACTGCATTCCCACCTGGCAACACCGAGCAGGGGAAAAGGAACCCCCATAAATGCCCTTCTAGAGAGTGGGGATACCTGATTGTGCAGGTGCCAGGTTTGGTAGTCATCTTTGGTGCACCTGCGGGTGAAGAGAGACTTGTAATCCACCTTGACCAGCTGCCACTCAGAACGGAGACTGAAGTGCCCAAAAACTCTGAGCATGGGAGACAAAAGAAAAGAAAGAGCCAGAGTCAGACAGACATACTTCCATTCAGCAAATAACATCTCATGAATCTCAGCTGCAAAAACCAATGCACAGTCTTGGAGCTTAATGCCAGAAAATGGTATTCAGTCATGAATAATATTTTCCTGTTCTTACAACAGCCCAGCAGTGTTTAGCCTTTTCCTGATACGTCGTACACAGCCTATGTTGGAAGGCCTTCCCCTGCCCCTAGCATGCAGCAAAACGGAACCCAAGTCTAATCACCCTTATTGTGATGTTTAGAGGACAGAGAATTTCATTTTTTCATTATTCCAAGTCTTTCACTAATCTACATTTTTACCCAAGCCACTTATGAGATTAAAATTTTTGTTGTTCTAATTATTCCAGACTAACAAAGAAAGGAGAAAGACGAGATTTACAAATTTTCCTGTGAAATCAAAAGAGAAGCAGAAGACAAAATTTCCCCTCACTGACTGTAATTCAGATCCTGCTGTGTCCCCAGTGTGCTGCCATTCTGTATTCCAGTTCATCTTGGTTTACACTGCAATCATACAGAGCTGTTGGCTTTTCTCTTCCCTCACTCCTTCTGTAGTCTGCACCAAAATTGCTCTGCATTGTGCTGCTCTCCATGAAACAACAACCACCCAGGAATCAACTGTGCTCTCCCCTGGAGACCTGTCTCAGCTCTTGGGGATCAGGGAGACAAAGGTGGGTGGGCAGTATCTGAGAGTATGAAGTGGTGGGTTTGCTGTGGACACCTGTCTATATCCAAGGTCTGCCTCACAGAGAAGCTCCATGAAGCTGAAAAGTGGGAAGGAGACGATACAAGAAGAACCCGTGTGCTGTCATGAGCAAGTGCTTCAGGTTAGAAGTGAGCAAATGGGGAAGGACTTGTCTGGCAGAATGGATTTATTAGGTAGATTGTTGCTGGCTGTCCAGAACCATTCTTAGTGTTGTCCTAGTTGTGGGGCATTAGTGACAGGAAACCCCATAGCATTCAGGCTATGTTACAGGAGAAGCTGCAATTCCTGTTCCTCAGCAGGCAAGGCACACCCTGGCCAAGATAAACCCACAGAAACCAAAGCAGTATGGGGTGCCAGAGCACTCACTGGGAGCAGGAGGGAGAAGGAAGGAATGGGAAGGAGCATGGTGGGGGGCTGCAGAAAGCTTCCAAAACTGTACCCAATAGGAATTCTAACTGCAGTTCCGCTCCCCACTTTTCCTTGGCACTGGGTACGTCCCATCAGCTGTTACATTACACCTGCTTTCGGCACACACAACCTTGTTTGTGCTGCACAACTGAAACATCAGTCCCTGCAAAGCAGCAATGCAGCAGGCAGAAACCATTTACTCCAGCAGATTTATACCAGTATAGGATTTGGTGCTTATTACACGGAAAACACAGCAAAAGGAAGTGAGAACATGAACAAACAGAAACATTGGCCTAAACAGAGAAGAGGACAGGGCTGGAGAAATCCAACACTTTGCAAATCAATGCATCTAAAAGGAAAATCTTGCTCCTCAGACGGTCCCTTAGCTAACTGTCCATCAGGAGAGCAAAAGGTTTCTTTGTGGTTTACAGAAATCACCAGAATTACATAATCTTTAAATCTATTTTAAAAGGATTTTTAAAAATTCCTTCTGACATTGAAATTCTTCCATGATAATTAATGAAACAACCCCAAGTTTTTCTAAGAGGAAGGCAACATATTAGCATTCCAAAAGCACAGAACATTAGATACTCTTTAATTAAATGATTTCAAAGAAGATCTTTGTGTATAATTGCTATAATTTAGATGGAAACAATACTACACTAAATGTAATTAGAGGAGTGTGAACAGAGAGAGATGGTTTCCTCTGAGCTGCAGAGACGGTTTTAGGTCACCTGATTCCTCAAGTAGTAACTTCACTCCTCCACCCTCCCCTCCTTAATAAAAAGCTCCTTAAGGCTAATCAGTCACTGTGGAAGAGACTTTGGAGATAAGAGCAGCAGAGAAGCCAACAAGCACCTGCACCCTGTGAGCACTGCTCACCAGTGCCAAACATCACCAGTGCCAAGTGCCACCTACAGCAGGGCTTCATTGTCATGAACGCCAGGTGACAGTTCAGGATGACTTTGTTGTGCATTCAAAACTTCTATCAGTTTCTACAAGCAAATACAAGCAATGGAGGAGAGTGCTATGTGATCTGTGGGGCTCCAAGGTTCTATCAAGCAGTTTTCCTTGGAGAGAGATGAAAATCTTCATTGGCTGTGAAATTTAAAATGAGCTAAATAAACAACAACAGGGCACAAACCCTGACTGAACAAAACCAGGTGTTGCAGCTGAACTCCACTTTCTCAGTTTTAAGAATGGCATCATTGGATGTTTTTCCATAGTGGCCAAGGTGCCATGCACATACCTCTCCCACCATATCTATTTTGAGGTGGCCGGGTCCAATAGGGGGTTGGGCAGACAGCAAAGAGCTACAACACTTTAAAACTTATAGTGTCCAGCTATCAATAGGTGCGTGGCACTAAATGCTCCAGTTCCTACATATTGGTTTCCATATCAAGTGCCAAGAAACAAAACAAGCTCCAAGGAAAGACATGCAAAAAGAGATTAGTGGGGCCTTATTTTCCCTACTCAGCAGGTGAGTCCTCACATCACCATCTCATTCAACTTACCTGATTCCCATGGGCCTTTGTTTCCCAGTTACTTTGGTCACTAAACAGGGGAGGTGGATTTTTTTAAAATAAGCATAGCTAAACCACCAAGATAATACAGGGAGAAAGGAAATGAGGTACTATAATTTCCCCTCAAAAACTTCATCTACCATGGTCTAACTGAAAGCTCTTAACTGCTTGTTGCAAGCATAGAAAACAAAAAGAGATGGGTTTTCAAGGTCCAGCTTTGAGAAGCCAACAAAGAAGGTATATTTTGATTTTTCCATATAAGCAGTCTGATCTGGAAGTTGTTGAGAAGCAATAAATACAAGAGCCCAGATGGTATTTAGATAGAGTCTGTTTTCTGACTAAGCTCAATTTAACAATGGTTCTCCAACATAAGACATAGAATGGTAATTTACTGGCTTTAGACTGCATAGATTTTGTTCTATCCCTCTGAGTAAGCAGTTACAGCTCCATATAAAATCTTAGCTAATAGGACAGCATCTTCTCAACTGGTTCTATGCATACCTTACAGTGAAATCATTGCTAAGAAAACAGAAAATGCTTCCCAATCCTTTCTTTGGAGAAATAAGGCAAGGCTTTTATTGCCAGGGCTGGATGTCATCAATTTGCAGAAAAACTATTAGAAACATGGAAATCAATTCTTAAATGCCTACAGTTTCATGATGGAGTAATTTTAGAAATGATCACTGGTAATGCTGCTATAATTATATCTTTCATTAATTTTTTAAATACACAGTAACTTACAAATATGGTATACACTGCCTGGATAACCTTGTACAGGAGTTCTTTAAAAGGCTTTTTACATTTTAGTGGTCTCTTCTCAAATTGCATTGCTTTTGTCTTATCATTCCTTGTATTGTTGATAGTTGTGCTTTTTATGCAATTCAATGCTGCTCATTCCTGCCAGGTCAGCAAAATGAATTGAGGGTCACAAGGTATCAACTCACCTGCCTTTGGTCCATAGATTCAATCCCTGTCCCTGCTCAGGGTATGAGAAACAGACGTCCTCAAGTAATAGCTCCCACAGGAAAGGCATGGGCTGTAACCATGTGGATCTACCCCTGCTGGCAGTTTCAGATGAGCTGCCCAGGCATTAAAATGTAAATTCTCATGCCTAAATCAAGTCCTCTTCTATCATTTCTGAAGTAAACTGGTAGGATATCATATGGAGCAAACAAGCACTGAAGCTGCCTGTACTTGGCTGGTCTGGATGAAGATGGAAAATTCTCCCTTCACCAGTCCTCCCAGCTCCTTTGTGTGTAACACCTGCTGACCTCAGATGTGCCCAGCACTGAGACAGAGGGCTGGAGATGCCAAGGAAGGAGATGCTGATAAGGTGATTAATCTTCACTATACATGACATCAAAAGTACCCTCCTTTCTGAAGCAGTTTTCCTTCACTGGACATCAACAAGGTAAGAGGCATGAAAAGGCTGGGTGGGTTTTTTTTGCTTCTCTCAACGTACCTTGGGGACCTCTGAAGCCAGATTTTAACAAGATTAGGCCCCTCACAATAGACTGTAAGCATTCTTAATGTCTAAAAATAAAATAAAAGCAAAATAATATAATATACTTAGTAGACAGCATCTTTTGAGATGAACTACACAAGCAGATGGATGGATCAACAGAAAAGTAAAGCCAGAACTACGGAAAGAGAGCCAGACATATACTTTAATTGATAATACTGAGAGAAAAGCTAATTGCAGTGTCATCATAAATAGACTGTTTCATTTAGAAAAGCCTGAAACCATCCTTGATTTTTATTTCCTTTTATTGTAAAAGAAAAATTCTTGCAAAGGAAGTGTCTTAGCAAGCAAAAAATCCCCAATAGTAAAATCACCCAAATTAGTAAATACTTCAGCTGACCTGAATATTTGCTTTTGCTTTGAAAATGCAGAAAGGAAGAAAGTCAAGTGAGATCACCATCTGATTTCAGTTAAAATCCCTCTTTATTTACATCTGTGCATCTAACAGGAAGTGCCAGAAGTAGATATTTAATGGGCAAACCCAAGAAGTGCTATGAAGCACAATCTGGAAGAATCACCTCCTGGCAGGAATACAAGCATGTGTTGGTTTGGGTTTTGGTTTGTTGGTTTTTTGTGGGTTTTTTTAATTATTTTTCTAGTCCCTTGAGAGGAAGCTCTTCTCTCACTGAAACCAGAGGGAGTCCCAGATCTGGACCAGCAAGTTGTTAATTCACCACAGCTGAAGGTGCTCATTCTATTTCTGATGTCCAGCAGAGAAGCACATGTTGCTACTGCTGCAATCTTAACAGATATCCTCTCATTTATAATTGCCTTGACTTGTTTGGGACTTTTTTCCCCACAAGCCAGGCTACCCTGGTCCCACATTTCCTGGGAAATGGTGAGCCTATGCTAGAGGTGCTGGCTCACTGAACACTTACAGAACACCTTGGTACACAGATGTACCTTCTTAATTTGCTGATATTTATACCTTTGAGTCAATGAAAGAAAATGCTGACAACGTCACACAAAAAAGAGGGCCTGTTATTAAATCTGGATCTGAATCCATCTCTGTGTAAGGAAGCAGCAGTAAGGTGAGACAGACTCCTGTGTGCAGCCTGAGCTGTCTGGGGCAAAACCACACGAGCAGCAATGGAGCTATTGCAAGTTGTGCTGGTGGGACCAGATTTTATGAATAAATGAGATATTTCTCCATGAATTAAACATAAATCATTACTTTAGAGAAAACCAAATGGGCTGTGTAATCTCCCAAATTTTTTTATTAGGATTTAGATGGAATTAGCATTAAAGGAGGTCACTAGTTACAAGGAAATTGGATAGAAAGAGACTGAGACAAGGAAGTAGAATTTAATTGAAAGAGACACAAATCAGCAATTAGGGAGAGCGGGAGAGGGAGAGTTAAACTGTCTCATGCCTGGAGAGACGATGCGATGCGGGGAATAAGAGACTGGAAACAAAGCAAACATAAAAAATGAAAGATGACACTGGAAAGGCAGGCAATTGCCAACAAAAAACACTGCCTAATTTTTTTCCTAAACAATGAATATGGTTTCTAAGAGCCACTTTGGAGCTTTTAATTCAGTTGCTTTTGGCTGACCTGTCAACTAGGAACAGTAGCCTGAGGGCAATGGGTGATGACTCAGGGCTGCTGTGCTTCTGTTTGTGGACCAAAATAAAGTAAGAAAATTAGCTGCTTTTTTTTTCTAGAGAGGAGATGCATTTTCTTTCAAATAAAATACACCATCCATTTGGATCTACACTTTCAGTTGATGCAAATTAGTTTAATTTAAACCATCTAAATAGACCCTCTCAGGTATAAGGCCTTCCACTGACACTATCCAGAAGGAGAAAAAACAACAGCAGTGAAACTATCAGGAATGCACCAACACCAGACAGCAGCCTGCAGGAGGACAAATTTGTTTGAGAAAATCTTGGTTTGTATTCTATTTCCCAATGAGAAGCGTCACACAAGAATTTCACAGAATTTCTCCTGCAGATTAAATCTGAGGGATGTGGTTTATTTCCACTGAAACTGAATGTCATAACATGGAGGTTGCCCACAAGAAAGAAACCCAAAGTGTTGGCCACCAGCAATCCATATTGAACTGGTCATGAAAGGCTGCACCACTGCCAGATTTCAGGTCCACAGAGAGAGAGGAGATGGGGTTTCTGTGAATACAAATCAAAACCAAAACCTTGCAATAAAATCCTACAGTAATTATGGCAGATCCTTTGCCTCAGCTTTGGAAAACAGTCCTGGTATTATTCATCAGCTCAATGGGCACTTCCTTTACAGTGCTAGAAGAAGAGGAAAAGCACTGCAAATGACATGGCACACCATGATCTTTCAGTTAGCAAGTAATGCCAAGCACAATTAGTAAATAATCTGCAGAATGTGTAATGACAAAGCAGCCCTACAGTTTGGACTCAATTTCCCCTTTAGCTGCACAAACACTGCATAAGGCAATGGGGGAGACACGGATTTTTTTGTTATTATTTTTTCAAATAGAAAGTGCTATCAAAATAAGAACTTCCTGAATGACAAACCAAACCTTTTGAAAGTTGGTCTCTAAAAAATTTATTACCAATGTTCTCAAACCACTTTACATGACAATTGCTTCAAAAGAAATCCCAGCAACATGAAACAGAGTATGAGACACCTAGGAAGGGGGATGGGAGAACATATCAATTTTTAATGCTGTTTTTCAGAAGTGTTCTTTCTCTTCTTCGAAGCACTCATGAGAGACAACCAGTTTCTGACAGCTTTGTAACCTGAAGATGCTGCCACTCTCTTCTAGAAAAGATACTGGCAGGCATCAGCAATCTGAGTATTTCATCCCCTCATGGGTCTATGGTCTCAGCAGAGGCAGGTGCTGCTGCTTTGCCAAAGCCAGATAACACATTCAGCCATTTCAATCTTACATCCTATGAATCAGCAGATTTCCAGCCAGAAATGTCCAATACAAATGTGGAAGACATTCCTTAGAATGTAAGCTCCAAATGCATGTGACAGGTGAAGCACAGTGACGAGCTTTGCCTGGATATCAGAGAAGAAGGATATCCTTCTTCAGAGAAGAAGAGAATGCTCTGGAGAGCCACTTTCCAGCTCTCATCCCGTTCAGTGATCAAAAATCTGTCAGAGTGAACTCTGCAGCCAACCCAACACTGAGCCTTTAAGCTCCCAGAAAAGCTGGTGTGCTGTACCACGCTTTTCCTTGTGTAGGATCAGGGAGAGATTGAGCTGGAAAGGTGCTAAGGCAATGTAGTTTCTCAGTCCCCTGAGAGTTGGTGGGATCAGAGCACCAGAATATTTCACGTCTTGCTCTCACAGAAAGGTGAAAGACTCAGAAATGCATGTGTGCACAGCAGTCTTCCCCTTCCTGTGCATCCTCCATCAGGCCTGAGGGCTTCATACAGCCCAGCCCACCTGCATGCAGGAGGACAGGGCAGGGCCAGGATCCATCTGTCCTTACTTAGCAGCATAGGAAACAAAGCACATGAGCCTCTAGATGAGAATATCTGGATTGTATTGCCACCAGGCAAAACTTGTCCTTTTATCTAGGGAAAAGAAATCATATATCAGCCTGCTGCTCATTCTAGCTCCTTCTGCAAGGGCTTCTTTTATTCACTTCAGCAAATTCCAGTGTCACATCTTTCTCTAGTCCTCCTCCCTGCATGTGCTCACCTCTCCCTCCCTCTTGTCTAAGCATTACAGACAGGACTGAGCATCTCCTTCCCCCAAAGAAACGGGAAAAGTCTGCACAGTGGGATACCCATCTGGGACTCTGGAGAGCTGGGTTACTGCCAAGCTCTCCCAATGACAGCCTGATGAGTGACTGACCATGGGCAGGTCCTTTGTTCTCCCTCAACTTCCCTAGCAGCAAAATACAACTAATGATATTGACTATTTTAGCATAATATTTGATCTACTGTCCATAAATAGCACTTGACTCCAATGACAGTAATGTTTGCCCCAGAAAGTCAAAGATGACAATACGTGCCACGGTGCACAATGCCTTCTCCATGTGTTATGGCTTCTGCCAGGAATCCTCCAAGTACATGGTACAACTACTGGGAACTGTTCTGGGGTCACAGACATCCTTCTCCTAAAGCCAAATAAATCACACGATGCTGGCTGAGAAAGATTACTCTAAGAAGATGTTCTCATCACCTGATTTGTCTTTCAGGTGGCACAGAAAGACCTCGGCTCACACTTGCAAGTATTACCAGCACAATCAATATTGTGCCTCTTATGGACTGTTTAGGTGAATTCATGATCCAAAGGGTAAAAAACAGACTACTCCTCTGGCAGAGAGGGAGGTGGGAAGAGGAAGTGACACTGATTAATCTCGGGGTCGTTAATAATGTTTTTAGTCTTACAAACAAAGATAATGATATGGGTAATCAACTCTCTTACTCCAGGGTATAAACTGATCATCTGCTGGGATAAAATGGGAATTCCTATAACACACATTTTCTTGTCCACTGTAAAGTCACTTGATGCCATTAGCAGATTGATCATTTTCTCACAAAGTCCAAGCTATTCATTACTTCCAGAAGGTTCTGAAATTAGATCAGATGATACATGAATGCAGCTCACAATGACGAATGCCAATACCCTCTCAATCATTTTGGTTTCCTTTCTTAGTAATTGTATTTGTAATTTTTGTTCTCAGATTAAGTTCCAAATTATACTTTTTTTTCTGTATGCAGTCATTATTTTCACAGATTCACTTTAATTACATGGATTCTATTATGAAGAGTCCTTAAACAGGTTTGTGCACTGCAGTCTGCACAGTCCCCTGAGTGAGGACAGAGAAACTGAACTCACAAGGACACATCAGAGCCTTGCAGGAAAATCCATAGCCAATAACAATGCCAGTTGCACCACAGATACTGCAATGAACAGAAGAAGAAAGGAAAATTGAAAAGTGAGATAAAACCACAGTAGGGACAAAAATTAAAACCTAACGGTCTTTTCTAGTATCTAATGGTACCCATGTAATTTGGATAAACAGGCTTTGGAATCTTCTCTCTGATCTTTAAAATCTCCAGTTTTGGTAGCCTGAGAGAATGCACAGGCTGGATGGCCAGCCTTGGTTCCCAGAGGAAGCGAAGTTAAATGAGGACAGAGCTCAGAATCTTTCAGCACAACAGCTCCCTGTATCATTTTCTGCACTGGAAGCTGCAAGTTGGATTTAGCTTTCTAGACAACTCTGGTGAAATCTTTCTTTCAGATTCCCTCTTTGCCAAATTTCTGTGTCTCAGCAGCAGTCAAAATTGCATAAGATTTATGGTTTTTCAGAGAGCTTCTTCCTCTTTTCTTACAGAGTGAAGTGAAAAGAGGACAGACTGATGTCAGGGAAGTTTAAAGGTACCTGTGGGCCATGGGAATTGAGGAACACTGACTCTTTTCTTCACGCACGTTGTACAAGAGCCTCAATTCCTTCTAGGTAAAACAACCTCATGGCGTTTTGCCATCCAGTCGCATTGTCCCCCATTTGCTGAGGTTGCTAAGCAGGGCTGCTGGCTGTGGAGGGCGGAGCCTGGTGCCGGGGGGCAAACACAAACTCTGACCTCACCCCAGCAAATGCACTATTTCCTGTGACGGCTTCCACCTTAATTTTTCTCAGCACACCCACTCAGAGGTGGCAGACCCATGGCTCCCTACGCCAAGCAAAGAGGCAGAAAGCTTCAAGGACAATGTGTCCCCTTGTAATTCCTTTACGGTGTTAGCTTTTAAATTTAACAGCAAGACTTGAGCAAAAGGCAGGAGATGTTGCCTTGCTTGAAGAGAAAAGATGATAATCACTGTATCAGAAAAAAACAGGAAAATGACTCCTGGCTCCCATGTAACTTTGAACTCAGTGGGAGCTCGGACCTGGGAGCTTTTGCCCTTTGCTCATACTCAGTTTGCTGAATCTCTGCTGAGTGTGAATCAGAATGTGTCCACATTGCCTTCATACCTTTATCTACTTTGCTGATGTCTTCCACATGTCAGTCAGTTCTTCAGAATAAGAGTAACTTACGGAACTCCTGGCCACAGGATAAGGTGACTGCTAAAATTTTTTTCCAAGTATTTAGGGGGCAAACCCTCAAAAATAGGAAAACTCATAAATACCTTAGAAACACAAAGAATACCATGTTTGGCCAAGAAAGTTCCTTATTTGTAAATCTCTATAAATGTGAGAAATATATAAGGTAATCATATTTTTAGTATAATTTAGTATAATACATATATATATTTAACATCCTTTGCTTGCCACTGTTGGAACATGGAACTGAAATAGAGGGACTTCTGGTCTGACACAGTGTGGCCTGTGCTCTTAATACTTTCTTTCTCACCTCAAACCTCCCCTGGCACTCATCTGAACTTTTCCAGCATCTCTCAATTACTTATTCATTCTTCCTCACTCTTCTGCCACCCAGTGATGGATTGCCAGTAATTTTATGGGTCTCCTGGGAAGAAAAAATTATTCCCACTTCATCTCTAGTAAAGCTGCATGGCCACATAAACAAGAAGGTGTTAGAAAGGGCCAGGACTCATACCCTATTCATTTACAACCAGGAACATGTTCTAACACACATAGCCAAGGACAGCAGTTGACAGACCAACTTTCAGCTCACTGAAAATATTAATGCTCAATTATGCATACACACACATATAGAGATCATTAAGTTCACATACGTAGAACTACATAGAAATTTATATACACACATGGGTGTGTCTACATAAATATTTATTTATCAGTACAGAGAAACTTAATGATCCCCATCAGTAAATGAGTGTCTGCACACATACACACATAATGAGTCTACTAAAATGATGCAGGGCTGTGAAGCAAAAAGGTTGTTTCTTTTAATATAAGTTTGGAGAGGTGCTTAGCACAGGAGATGAAGTGGCAGGGTAATAAGTATGAGTCAGAGCTGGAACAACATAAAGTCCTTCTCTGGACCCATGAAAACATCTTGCCCCTATTTTGAATGGTACAAACTAGTTTGGATATATCCCAATTGACTAGAAGGGGAATACAGTGTGATTCCTTTCCCCTGCTGGACAGCCTCAGACAAGGAACATGCTGTGCCTATGGCTTGTAAATCCAGAAATGTTAGATCTGACCCACCAGAACATGACATCATTAAAAGATATACTAGGTAACAGTGAGGGGTACAGCACAGAACTTAGAAACCTGTAGATTTAAAAGAGTGCATTCTAGGCATTCATCTGAGAACATGTCTAACCACCACCCTTATGCATTTGAGTTATTTTCCTAGAGGACCCAGTGTGTTCCACAGCTGCTTTTCCCGCATCTGCACCGAGCACCACAGTGTGCTTTGGTACAAACCTCTACACTAAAGGAGCTGAACTGACCCTCTTGTCAGATGAGAGAAGTGTCAAAAACAACAACAAAAGGAACTGCAGAAGATGATCAGCCAGGACTGCAGGAAGGACAGTGGATTTACTTTGGTTAAGTAGCAGTTCAAGGCAGACCAGCTCACACAGTCTCATGATACTTCCCTGTGCATCACAAACCCACGTTCTTAACAGAGCCTACCCAGCTTCTAAGGAAATAATTAGTTCTTGCAGCATTATAGCCAGTCAAAATTATAAAATCATAGAATAATTTAGGTTGGAACAGACCTCTGCAAGACATCTCATCCAACACCCCACTAAAAGCAGCTCCCAATTCAGAGTACTCTTAGATACTCAGAATCATAAAAAGCCCCTTCATGCAAATTACAGATGTTACCATACTGACAATTTTTCTAGGACTGTTTAGGACAAGTATACACAGCACAAAGCACAGAGGATTCAAAAATCTTAGGATACTCATACAATAAAGACAGCTATGGAAAAAGCTCACTTAATAGCTATTGAATAGCTGTTTTCTACAGCCCAGAGAGCCTCTCACAGCATGTGGCACAAAATGAAGGTTGAGAAAGTCATTCTACTGATATATTGATTTTAATAAAATAGTATTATGAAAATACTGTTAATAATGCAATATTTTAATAATAGTTGGAGTATAATGACTATGTAACACATTCCCCTCAGAATATTATTATTTTTAAATAGGTGAACACAGACCACTTTGATGCAAATCTATGGAAGAAATCTTTTCTAACAGGAATCAGCTGAGACCACTAGATGAAGTATTCTGCATTTCCCAGGATGAGAGACAAACTTTTAAAAGCCACTAATCTACCTAGTTTGGCAGTACACAAATATGACCACAGCCTTGGTCTCTCTGCCTCAGCACTGCTGCAAGTCTAAGAGCTTCCACTGACCCCGTGATCAGGTTGGAATGCAAATCCCAAACTGCTGTGCTCCTCTCATCAGCTTCTTGAAGTCTTTGGGATTTCTATCCACAAACATGAGTTCCATGTATCTCCAAACCACCATGTGTAATCTTGGTTCAGAGTAGCAATAGAAAGGCATTGATTTCTTCTCAGCCAAAGCTTACACAAGCTCAGCATCACCCTACACTGCCCTTAGAGATGAGTTCACTAAAATTCTTATTGGGAGAAACACTTAAATGTTCTGTACAGAAATGGTTTGCATACAGCTTTATAAATGGGCTCTTTCCTCCTCAGTTCCTTTCATGCTGTGGATAGAAATTTCTCTAAACATTCATTGCAAGTGTCATGTGAAATTTCTTTGTATGACTTTTACAGACTATTAAGAATGGTTTTAAAAACTGCTAATGATGACAGTAATAATAAAGACAATAACAATAATAATAGCAATGGCAATAACAATGGTAATATGCCTGCAAAGATTTCAGAAGAAAAAGTTCTCAACAAACCTAATACACAACATTCAGGAAGATAACTCACTTCCTACATTCTCCACCAGAAGACTACAGAAATATAAATAGCAATAATCTTAGATTTATAATGCATTTTTCATCTGAAAAGAAAACTGCATTGATTTATAAAGTAAATGGTCTAAATCCACAGCTAGTTGCAACTGATTAGCTCCATTGATTTCAATGAAGGTGCTGACGTGCAGATTTATGTGAGTTCTGATCTATCTCTCTGCACGTGCGTGTGCATGTGTCTGCAGGTGTGTGCAGCTGGAAACTGACACACATTGCATGAACAATTTCACAGAAAAACACCACATTAAACAACACAGAAAGTTACACATTATCATTGCATTTGCAGAAAAAAATGCACAGAGTGAAGAGAATTGCAGGTTCTAATCTTTAGCTGGGAATTGGCATATGTATTTTCCCAACAGGATGCTCACAGCAGTCTTCTGAAAAGGCTCACAGGTATATCATATGCTGTTGAGTCTTGCTCTTTGCGAAAACAGGGCAATGTTTCCAGATAGCAAGGCAAGAGGTGCACAGATGCATTCTTCTACAAAACAAGGACCTTGCTTTTTGGTTAAAAAAAAAAAAAAAAAAAAAAAAAAAAAAAAAAAAAAAAGGAAAAACAAAAACAAAG